>JAAVTI010001138.1:0-49585 GCA_011947335.1 Phytophthora constricta | reverse complement strand
CAAGGTCGATTACTTGGGTCACCGAGTGTCTTCCGACGGTCTCGAAGCATATCCGAAAGATCTGGAAGCTCTGGTCAACTTGCCTTTCCCACGAACATTGCGATCAATGCAGTCATTCCTCGGAAGTCTCAACTACTACAGTCGCTTCATCGAAGACTTCGCGATCTATGCCGCCATCTTGTACGAACTGCGAGAGGCAGATTTTCATGAGATGAGCCGTAGACAGCGTATCGAAGCTGTGACGAATGAGACTGAGGACGACGAGTCGCTGACCCGCGAGGAAGACAAGTGGACTCGTGCTCAAGTGGCCTTCACCATATTGAAGGACAAGATCGTGACTGCCCCGATCTTACAGCACTTCGATCCCGATCGGACTCCGGTCGTAATAGTCTATGCGAGCAAGTGGGCGATATCGGCAGCATTGGTGCAGGAGCATGACGGCGTGTACAAGCCAGTTACCTTCACCAGTCGGACATTGAAGCCAAATGAGTTGAATTACGGGATCGTCGATAAAGAGGTGTTGGCTCTCTTGAGGATTTTGGATGTTTGCTTCACGCTATTAGTGACGAGATCGGTCCGGGTCTTAACCCGACATTCGACGCTGGCGTGGTTGGTGCATTCTTCTGGATTCCAGGGTCGACTTGGACGATGGGCTGCACTCTTGTCCCCGTGGACACTTGAGATCATGAAGTGCACGAAAGGTGAAGACGAAATACTGGGGACCATCGCTGCGAGCATCACCCCACGCGAGGAGATCGACTCGATCTTGACGTCGATTGCTCCGAGAAACAGCCCCGAGAGGTGATCTCGATGACGCCGCCGACAGTAGAACCGGATGAAGAATTGCTAGTCGTGAGCTTCGATGGGTCAGCTCGTGCCAAGCGGGCTGGCGGAGCTTATAGCGCGATCGTCTGGAAGCTTCCGGAATGGACGGTGATCGCAGCTGCATCCGAGTACATGAACGATCTGACAGTGAACGAAGCCGAGTACCGAGGCTTGTTGCTGTGCTTCGATCTCCTGTCCACCTTGGACAGGGGGCGCCTCGTGGTCTGCGGTGACTCCAACTTGGTGATCCGCCAAATGAAGGGCGAGATCGAGTGCAAAGCGCCCGGTCTAACTCTGCTGCGCCAGAAAGCACTGGAGCACCTGAGATCTTGGCCCAAGCATGAGTTCCTGCACATGAAGAGGGATTGGAACCAGAGTGCAGACCGGTTAGCCAGCGCAGCGTTGCAACGTCAGGAAGGCACCATAGTTACCTCCGCGGAAGATCGCCAGGACTTGGTCACACTCAACCGGCTAGGTGAGCTCCTGATCCCCAGGGATAAAAGCAGTGTCGTCCGGGTATCTGCGGTGACGAGATCACAGGGTCGAAGGCGCGCTCAACCGGAAGTGCTGCAGGAAGAAATTGTGCAACGAATGAGAGGTGAGCGAATCCTACAAGCACAGGATGAGGAGAAGTGGATGACCGATCTCAAGTCTTACCTGCGAGGTGACTTGGGTGATCTAACTCCTGACGAAGCGAGATCATGCGGCAAGATCGCGGTAGACTACGAACTCGACGAGATCGGTTTGCTGTTTTATTGCCCCACGACGCGGCGAATGGATGAAGATCGAGATCAGATCGCAAGGTTGGTGATCCCGGAGAACCTGCAACAAGACTTCCTGCATCATTATCATGCGAGTTTGGAAGGCGGGCATCAAGGCATCGGCAGGACTTACCAACGGATCCGATCGCATTTCCACTGGAGAGGCTTATATCGAAGTGTCCAGCGCTACGTAGGGGAATGTGTGGATTGTGAGACTGGGAAAGGGCGACCCCTAATACAGGGAGAGTCCCTGGCAATATGCAGGCCACGTACCCGTTCCAGATCATCGCGATGGACCACATCCCTTCTCTGCCGAGATCGTACAAGGGCAACACCGAACTGCTGATCTGGGTCGACTTGTTCACTGGATATGTGGTGGCGAAGGCGAGCTCCTCGAGATCAGCCCAGACGATTGCGGAGAATTATGAAGAGTGCGTCTTCCGACGCTTCGGCGCAAGCGAGGCCATACGCCATGATCGTGAGCCAGGTTTTATGTCTGATTTTTCCGTGCATTCAACCGGATCCTCGGACAAAGACAGCGCGCCACGATGGCCTACCGGCCGCAAGCCAATGGGACGGCAGAACGGATGGTGCAAACGCTGACGCGCGCCTTGAAGATGTATGTCGCAGATGTAAATCAGAAGGACTGGGATGAGTACGCAGAACGCTTGACGTTCGCGCTCAACACAGCACAAGACCGCGTGCGTGGTGACACTCCGTTCTACTTGGTCCATGGCTGGGACCCGCGATCTACGCTGGAAGCCTCGTTGCCGCTTGGCAGTACCCGACGTCGCGATCGCGATCCAAGACGATGGAGATACCACGTCCAACAGCAGTACCAACGCGCCCGGGAGCAGGTCAACGAAGCTCTACGTGACGCCATTCAACATCGGGCGGAACGTCATAACGATGATGTCCGACCACATGAGATCAAGGCTGGGTCGCAGGTGTGGCTATACTTAGATCGAGTGAAGCAAGGCTACGCGCGGAAGCTCGCCCACATGTGGCACGGACCGTTCCGGGTGATCGAGATGGTGAGCCAATACGCAGCGCGGTTGGAGATCGCCGGCACCGAGTACCGACTCTTCCCCGTTGTCCATGTGTCCAAGCTCAAGCTCGTGAGATCGTTTCCGGACCGGCCAACGATGACCCTAACTGTGGACGAGAGAGCGATTCGACTTCGATGAAGGTCTTCTACCCGAGGATAGCTGGGATACAGAGTTGGACGAAGATGAGTTCGAGGTGGACAGGATCGTGGATATGAGGACAGGCCGTCGCACTCGTTATGGGCGCGTTCACCGCGAGTTTCAGGTCTACTGGAAGGGATATGATGAACCTTCCTGGGTAGACGAAGCGGATCTGAACTGCGGCGCGTTGCTGCAGGATTTCGAGCGAGAGAGGGTAGACCGCAACCGCTTTAATGCGATGCAGTCTCACGAAGAGTGAGTGGTGGAGCACTCGCACCGGGTTGGCCGTGGCGAGGAAGTGAAATGGAGGAAGAACCGACAGGGTGGCTGTCGGTTAGAAGGAAGGTGGTGTATGTGAGTGAAGTGGAGGATCGGATGGTCTACACCATCCCGATCTCAATTTGTATATGGAAAAAGGCAAAAATATCGAAGTGCTGGAGCGCCGAAGCCCAGATCATCGAGTGGTGAACGTCATTGAAGGAAACACGAAGAAGTGGAGGACGAAAGAGCGAGGTGCCAATTAATTGATTACGTGGCCAGAGAAGCTGACAACGGTTGACGCTAAGTTGCCTCCTCCTCTTCATCTTCATCAGTGTCCGCCAGCAGTGAGAACTTGTCCGGAAGCCGATCGATGGTGTTCGCAGGGTGATCGTCCGGCTGACTTCGATATTGGTTACGCCACGGCTCGGCCGTGTCGCAAAGTTGAAGAGCTTCAATCAGATCCCCAGGGGACCCTCCATGACTCCCAGGATACCACTCGCGCTGCTCCCACGGCGTGGAAAAGAAGAAAGATGGGATCGAGCAAAATGTCCAAGTCGCAATGTCATTCCCGCATGCCACTCAAAATCAACTGAAGGACCACTTTCCAGCGGTCACCGGCACGAGATCGACGCTGCTTCCGCCCGCGGCAATAGCTAGCCAGGAATAAGTTGTTCTGCTGCTGGGTTTTGGTAATAGGGAGTGCATGGGTGGATTCCCAAATGGCCTGGAGAGCATGATCCTCGAAGTTCGCGCATGCGTGAAATACGCCGATGAACCAGCCGTTTACGCCGAACGAAACGGGAGGAACATCGATGGCCAATGCCATCCATGGACGGGCATCCAGTAGCGCCCGGACGTTCACCTCGGTAATTAACTCCGACCGCCACTGGGAAGGTGGAGGAACACGCGGTGGGAAGAGCCAACCTCGAGGCTTGGACAGAGGTCGCAAGGTATCCAACGTTAAGTCACCGACGCAGATCCGTTCTACATCAGCAGGAAGCCAAGGGGCGATCTCGCTCGCATTATACAGACGCCGGGCTCGATAACCCGGGATCCAGTCATTGCGGGGAATGAAGGTGCGTCGGAGCGCCGTGATGTCTGCGTCTGAGAGAAGAGCACCCTGGCGGGAAGTGATCACCACTGCAGTCTGGGTAGCACTACTTTCATCAGCCGCTCTGGTGTTGGTATCGTGGCCATCGTCGCTAACAACGCTGCCACCGGAGCCAGAACCGGAGCCATCACTACGTTCATCGCTGGAACCTCCACTTGACCCCTCACTGGAAGAATCACTGGAACCCCCGCTAGATCCACCGTCTGGGCTATCTCCTGTGGGAGCAGAAGCACCGCGGTCAGACTCGTCACCTGAACTTTCAGAGCCGGCGAGATCAACTGGTTGATCTTCAGTACCTGGATCAGACGCCGCTATCTCAACGGGTGGTCGACCTCGACTGGAAGAAGTACGACTCTGAGCAAGAGTCATGCGAACAACCTCGCTGTCGCTACTGCTCAAGGATGCGCGATCTGCACTCTGACTTCGACGTGTTTGTCCTTTGCTGGCCGCTTGCCGCTGGCGCCATCCACGGAGTCGACGACGAGGCGATACAGCAGGGTTGCCCGAGCCTGAGCTGGAGAAGCCTGGAATCCGACGTTCCTGTGTGGTCTGATTTTGCACCCCAGAGACGGAAGCGGCTGTCGAGACGACAGACTGAGACGATGAAACCGACGACGTCTTGTAAATCTTGGCTGGCCGGATGGATCGCAGTGGCGGAGTTGACCTTTTCCTCCGGTTGCGCCGACGATGCAACCCTTGGTTTGGGCATGAACCTGATGTGGGAGAAGATAGGAGTCTTCCCGAGTCGGATCGGACTGGAACGGACTGGATGAAAGCCGCCACACCTTGGAGTCGACCGAAAGCCTCATCTCGATCTGCCTGTGTCGATTGAAGTTCCGCCATGAGCTGATCTCGCTCGGTCTCAAGAGATTGAGAAGTAGATTGGGCCATGCCAATCCACGCCGCAGGATATTGTTATCTTCTTCGAATTTGCGGGATGATTCCCAACCACCGCGCTGCTGATTGTAAAGACTTTCAAGTCGCGCGATCGCAGACCGTGATGTGGCGATTTGACTTTCTACAAGAGATTACAAACGACTCATCGAGGATTAGTCGTGAACGGATAACTGGAAAAGACCCAACAGGAACGTACCAGTTTTTCATATCCGAGGGCTCGATCTCGACGCGTGGTGGCGCGACGGAGTTGCTCCTCCAAGTCAGCGTTAGTTTTCTCTTCGGTGGCCAGCTGGCGCACGAGGCGGTCACGCTCTTCACGGCATCGAGCGATCTGAAGTTCGGAACTTTGGGCTTGAGATCGGATCTTGCGGGATAAATCATCAACTTGACCCTCCAAGGCTGTCACTCGGCGTAATAGCCGTCCGACTTTGCCCTCGGAATTGTTCAGCAATGATTCTGTGTCTTGGGCCCGCTCGTTGGCGTCGGCCAAGGCCTCCACGGCCGAATCTCGATCTGTTTCAGCAAGTTCTAGATCACGCCGCAACTTCACGAGCTGAGTGGAAGTCGCTGGGTCAGGTGGCGCGGCATTCAACCTCGCCGTCAGATCATCGATCCGTGTTTGAAAGTCGCGAACAGCCTCCTCGTGAATGTGCTGCAGCGTGGTATATTGAGAGTGGAGATCACGTATCTGGTCAGATTGATCACGCCTTTCGTGCAGTACCGCCTGGTACTCAGCGGCTTTCCCGAGCGCGTCCTGTAGCTGGCGGTGTTTGACATCGTATTTTTGCTGGCAATACTGCACAAATGGTGCAGCAGCATTAGCAGCGGCTGTCATATGGCGATTCAATTCATCAACTCGTCGCTGAAGTGCTGCATGCGCTTGGTGCATATTCGCATTATCCCGTTGAAGATCCTGGTACGCCCGATCCCGGTCTATGGCGGCAGCCAATTCTGCAAGCGTGGACTTGATATCCGCATAGTTAATGGCTGGGATATCGGCATCCAAGATCGGAGCCTCCACGTAATCCCGGATATCGTGATCACCCCCGCATGATCGTCTTGTACGGGGCCTTGGAATACGGCACGTGTATCGCCTGACAGCGGATTGTGATCTTCTGTTTCCACGCCAGGCTCTGGAGCGACAGCTTCAGGATCAGCAGCACCAGGAATATCCTCTGCAGCATGTCTGTGACGGCCACCCGTCCCTGTTCGAAGCGGAACGAGAGCAAGAGATGACGCCACGTTAATAAGCAGCATGGGTTCACGTATACCAGCTTCTCAGACAGGTGACGTACCAGGAAAGACGGCAGTATCGTTGTCCGACATTGGGCAGGGAGCGGAGAGAGTCCACAGTCTGGAGAGAATCTTGGAGTGGCTCTGAACATGCCCGCAGCCCCACCGTTGTGCGGCAGGCCCGCGCGCAGGGGGCGGTTGTGGTGAAGCACATCTTGGATTGATTGACTTGATGGGTTGGATGTCTCAAGTGATGTGATGGACACAGTGGTCCGGACTAGGGGTTCAACTGGATATCTTGATTGCGTAATCAAAAGTTGGGTCCAGCACGTCCCAGATCAAGATCGGCACAATCATTCCGGTAACCGATCTTCGTGGCCGAGATCAGACCTGATCTCGGATACCCAGATCATGGGTTGATGGAACAATAATTTCGATACATCAATTTGGACTGCGTATGGGAACAGTCATTGAGGAACGCGGTTTGGCCTAAGGTCGAAACCCACCAAGTGGCGTAAGCAGGAGATGGTTGGCTGAGTTGTACCCAGGGTGCAATGAGATCTTCGTCGCGATCACTTTGCGACGGGAGCCAGTGCGACCGCATATCAAGGCGAATGTAAGGGAAGCGTAGAGGAGAAGCATAGGGTAGAAGGTGATAGGAATGCTAAGGAACAAACAGAGTTCAATTTGCCTCCTTCTGCACAAGCGCCTTCGGACTTGCCTCAGGCGGGAATTAAATTGGCCCACTGAGTGCTCGCTGCGTGCTACGGAGACTACGGTGGAACCCCTGGATTGTTTGGCCAGGCTTCATCGGCTCTCACTCAAGACCCCGCTATAGGAGCGGCAAACAACAAGGAAAGGAAAGGAAGGGAACACACACCCTACAAGGCAACCCCAAGGGCCCAGATTGTATTCTGGCCCGTCGGCCCCGATCTCGAGCTACCTCGATCGCTGTCGACAACCCCATCCGTCGCTGCCCGAAGAATTCCCGTTGCAGCGACCCCCGTCCCACGCCCCGCCAAGGCGGTTCACCTGACGCCCCGCGCATCCTCCTGAGACATCAGAGGAGCAGAGCTAGCTCACCGACGGGTACACAAGGTGAAAAGAAATTCAGCATCCACACGGACGATCGGAGTACCCCCTCCGTAGTCGGTAGTCTGGGCGCCGTGCGTTAGTGGACAGCGAACGCGTTTTCGCTTGTCCCGCTACACCACACAACTATAGCAACGCTGACATAATACTACATGCATGCAAAATCGCTCTCCTAGCCGCTGCGTTCCACGCGCTACCATCCTCGCCGCCGCAGCAAAGCCGCAGACGCCAGGCCATTGCCTTCAACGCCACCAGCCAGCCGCTGTGCCCTGCCCTTCTGGCCGCAGTCATCTATCGCTACCGTCGCAGCCCGTCCACCATCGCTGCTATCCACCACCGCCGCAGTCCATCCCTGCCGACACTGTACTTTCGCCGCTATCACTCTAGCCTATACTTAAGTCAAGTCAGTGCTTGTCCGAAAGTTTTCTTGGGGTGCGAAAATCGATCTGTTGTATGGTAGCCTAGTCACGGTCTGCAAAATCTAGCTCCGCGTCACATGCCATCCATCCATCCTGTCGGTATCTATAACATACTTCTCTGTTCCACGAAAGTATGACCATTTAGTTTTTTTGTGAACCACATATTGTGTTACATGCACATCATTGGTCAAATTGCATTGCTTATAAAATGAACGGTTCGCGCAACTAAAACCGCGCTAGAGAACAACATAATTCCATCATTTTGCGACGCCGCGCACGGAGTTAAGGACCTCTCGCCCAGCACGTGCGTTACTGTGGCGCTCTTTCTTACCGACGCAGCGCGAAAGGGCGTCCCAGTCACGGCAGCGTACAGGCAGCTGTTAAACGTCTAAAAAATCAGTCGTTCAGCAGTGAGCTAAGCACCGCGATGATCCCAGAACGCAAGGCCCCAAGCGCTCCGATTATGTTTACCCTAAAAGATTGGTTGCACACATTTAAAAATTAGCCTAATTCCGCGTCCATTTGGGTTGGATGAAATAAACCCGTGGTTCGATAAATTGCTATATAACAGCGATCGGAACAGCCTGTTCGGACCCGGCAGCGCCGTCAGCGCGACCCACCCAACACATCTACAGCCGGCAACGGACCCAAAACAACGTTCCCGTGGACGTCGCGAAAGGAGCGGCAGCATAAGAGAGAGATTGCGCCGTCCGGGAATCGAACCCGGGGCATCTCGTTGGCAACGAGATATTTTACCACTAAACCAACGGCGCTTACGGAACGCCAGCATCCACAAACGCTTTCACAAACGCGCCTGCCCACGCTACCACATGCTATGCTGTACTAGAAGTCGTATGGGAGTACGTTTATCGTTCCATTCACAGCCATCGAACCTAGGTACGTCCAAGTTTGGTCAGGTATTTACCAAGTTTATATCAGGTTTGGTAAATGTATTTCCCAGGTATCTAACAGGTGTTTCTCTATTGTGTTTGAATTAGATGTTTGGTCAGAGTCGTAGCTCATCGGCTTAGGTCACTGGGCTGGCGTCACCTATTGTAACTAAAACGTACGAGGTAGAGTGCCAAGGTTCCATGAGCGAGAGAAATACCTGCGGGCCTAGCAAGCGTTCGGGTGTATTAGCGGCGAGCTGGCGCAGTTCTAGGATAATTTGTTTGAAATTAAAAAGTTTGATGAGTGGTGGCATAATCTTCGTCAATACAAGATTACTGTTGTTGCACCCGCAAATGGCAGTGATGGTAGTGATCACAGTCAGGAGCCGACCGGCGATACCAGCACAGGAGGTCGGAATGAAATAGACGGTACCGGCTCGGGCGCGTGTTCGCCTAGAAGTGAGGCTGATGATGTTGGGAACCAAGATAATGGTAGCTATGGGGGTGAAAGTTCACAGAAAACCACCGCAACAGGTGGCCTCATCACACTCATCACAACTAGCACCGTCTCTGAATATGGGAAACTCAAAATCAAGTTGAACGGCTGTGCTCCTGTTGTTGGGAGACCGTAGTCGATCGTGAGGAACGACGCAAGGCAGCTTGTGTTGCTTAAAAAATACTATGAAGGTATGCATTGCGAGGTTTACTTTGAGAGAAGAATATGTATGATGTTATGGCTTGTCTCGAGGAAAATAGTCTACCATGCGCTCGTACTTAACAACACACCAAGTTTGCCTTCACAGTGGTATGGCGTGTTTCACGTGGGAGGTGGACATGGGGTTTGTAGCGGACACCGTGCGCTTCGACTGCCTGATGCCACTGCTGATAAGGCCCTTGAGCGTCTAGATGCTGAAAATAATATGCTGAAAGATGGACAACGTATACAAGTGGAAATTGCGATAGATGGGACGAGCTCTGCAGACAGTATGGTCGTAGTGGTTGAAAAGCATGTGCAAATTTACCCGTGAGCAGGTGGAATCTATGAAGTATTTGTGGAATTTGCAGAAAAGTTGTATCCATGGAGTCGAGTGCTGTTTAAGGCTTCTTACCGGCATTAAGGAGCTAGTTGAGGATCATGCAACAACCGGTCGTGTCACGAACGAGCTGCTGGAGGCATTGCCGTATGCTAGAGTACCTGGATTGGCGTTTCGATACTGTGACCTGTATCGATTCGTAGTGGATGGCTAAACGATGACGCTATTCGTGCTTTCGCAGTTTTATCGAGAGGAACTACAGGAACAATTCTTGCGTGTTCCTGCCTCACCCAGCTCTGCAGAAGAATATGTTTCTGCAAAACCTATTCTGGACGTACGTTCTCGTATCGAGAATGGAGACGCGTACGTCTTCTTACCGGTCAACTTTGATAAGAATCACTGGGCGTGCCTCGTCGTGGTACGAGCGATCAAGAAACTACTCGTGTACAACAGCATGAACACGAGAAAAGTGTGTCCAGTACGAAGAGAATCACAACGGAGGTGAACAGTGACGTGCTGAATAAAATGTTGACCAACTAGGCACGCGTGGTATACAAAGCTAAGCAATTATTACTATATCCCCTCTGACGGAATATGGAATAAAAGATCGACATATATTCCGTCAAAAGGGTGCTTAATTATGGCTAAAGTCAACGTCGTTCAGGTCGATCTATGAAGTCTAGCATTGACACCTGCATCTTCGGTTGCCGTAGGCTTCTTAAAACCCCGAGGTTTCATCGACTTTCCAATAAACAAAGGTGGTAGCCGTTCGGAGCCGTCTGCGTCGCATGTGAAGGCGATATTAAAGCGCTTCTTGTCCGTCTTTTTCCGCAAGGTGCTTCTTCGCTAGAGTACGGTCGGGAGGCATTGAGAAAAACAGCCCAGTCTCATCCATGTTGAAGGTGTTGTGAAGTTCATAGTCCTCTGAATCAATGATTGTTGCATCAATGGATGAGACTGGGCTGTTTTTCTCAAGCAATGAGAAAACAGCCCAGTCTCATCCATGTTGAAGGTGTTGTGAAGTTCATAGTCCTCTGAATCAATGATTGTTGCATCAACTGCCGAGCCGCTCTCTCAATGCGACTTCGTACTGGAGAAGCCATTCCTTATATTGAAGCGATGTATTTATCCATTAGATCACGTCGGAGGTGTATCGAGCTTCAGAATTTCTACAAAGCGGGCTGCCTTCACCCTCACGGCTTCACCCGTGACGTTGACACTTTTTCCTCGCACCACGTTACCCAGTTTGCGAGAGCAGAATCAAGCTCTGGAAATAGAACTGCATGACGAGACCGCGCAGTCAGCTGCCCAGGTGGTATCGCTTCCAACCTCTTCTTTGTTTAAGAACCTTCGAGATCATGGCTTGAGATGGTAGTCGTCCGAGATAAAATGTCGTCCATGGCTTGAGATGGTAGTCGTCCGAGATAAAATGTCGTTCGAGATCATGGCTTGAGATGGTAGTCGTCCGAGATAAAATGTCGTCCAGCACTCCTGGCAGCTAGTGCTCGTTGAGTTTTCCATGGATGTTACGTGTGGTGATGACAAATTTGCAGGTTTAGAGCGTTGGTAAGCGACATTCGATGTGTTTTCGTAGGCGACGACATTGCTAACGAGCGAGACATTGCGCTCTGTGGTCTCTGAGCACAATTAGTTGGCTACTAGGTATGAATGGCTGAAGCTGCACCTTAGTGTAGCCCTAAAACGGCACACCCCGAGATTGGAATACCCCTAGATTGGAATAATTTTGCCGTTCCCGACGCCATGACAATTGAGGGGTTCATCTGTACAGTATTTTCCAGTTGTCTACCAGGTGTTCAACTAAAGCATAAAAGAGGTGGATATTTATGAAGATATTATTGTCTCTTTCGACGTTACGTATATGGGGTTCTTATTTGGGGTCCTTTAGCGAGAAAAATCCGAATTGCTCGATGGGTTGAGGCATTCGGGCTTTTCCGGCTAACACGGCCTCTTGTCTGGTGACTAATCTGACCCTTATCGTCGCACACCACGCTACAAATTCAAGGTAGGGTCAAGTCCTCCGCTTCTTATTCTCAGTTTAAAGACATCGCTTTAGCCAAAAAATCGGGAAGGCACAATACCGAAATAGGTTTTGCCCAGTTGATATCTGGCATATTCCTAAGCGCGGAATTTTGGTAAACGTGAAAGCGATGCGGGTGGCGATGTGTCGGCAGCCACCAGAAGTTTTGTTGAGCGATATGTCTAATAAATATCGTGCCTTGACACCCTGGTTTAATATTATGGTTTAATAAATATGTTTCTAGGTACTACCAGGTTTATTTCATGTATCATCCAACTGTCACTGAAACACCATAGATCTTAAGCTATGCAGCCTTAGCCTTCATCAGACTTTCATCATCTCCCAGCTTATGTTCGTGATACCCGACGTCGAGAAGTCCTTCGGCACTTTAGTTACCACTTGCCGCCAGAATTGCAAGCACGTGGAAACACGGCAGCTGTCTCCGTCCTTCTGTCGTCCATTTGAGTAGGTATTCCAAGTCTGGGGATTACTAACGAGGGGTCCATCTAAGAACCCTACCCTCCCAAATCTCTGACGCAAAAGGTGTCAATTTTTTCTTACTTGTCTTTATTTATTGAGACTTTTGAGTACACCAAGGTGCCCAAATGAAAAGGGTTGCCTTGCAGTTTGTATGGCCCTGTTTGAAACCCGAGCCCAAAAGTGACGACGATGGACGCGCCTATCGACGAGAACACCAAGCGCACGGTGCAGAAGATCCCTCTGCTGACCACGCGCGCCGGCCCACGCGACGGCGAGAACTGGACCAAGCGCCTGAAGGAGGAGTACCTCGCGCTCATCCAGGTGCCCTATCGGCGCCGTCCCCAGCCTCGCTGCTGCTCTTCTGACTGCTCTCTTGTCTGCTGTGGCCGTCCAGTATGTCAAGATGAACAAGGAGGCCGACAACGACTGGTTCACCATCGAGTCCAACAAGTCTGGCACCAGGTACAACACTATAAATATATATATTATTAACTTAAGTAGTAGCAGACCACTGACTTGCTTGTCGGGCTTTGCAGATGGACTGGCAAGTGCTGGTCGTTCCACAATGGACTTCGCTACGAGTTCGACCTGGAGTTTGAGGTCGGAACTTTGGAGATTGGTGTGGTCCATGCAATGAAGCTGACACTGATGCTGCTATTTGGCTCATGGCTTTCAGATCCCTGCTACGTACCCCGTGGCGAACCCAGAGTTGTGCATCCCGGAGCTCGAGGGAAAGACCTCCAAGATGTACCGAGGAGGCAAAATCTGCCTGACCATCCACTTCGCGCCGCTGTGGCAGAAGAACGTGCCGCGCTTCGGCGTTGCGCACGCTCGCTCTAGGAGTAAGGCGCAGGTGTAGTGGTGTTGATTTCGCCCAATGCAGCGTCTGACTTTGCTGTTGATTGCTGTTGTAGTTGGCCCCGTGGCTTGCCGCCGAAGTCCCGGACCTCGTGGAGCGTGGCGTCATCACTCCCGTGTAGATCAGTGCAGACCGACCCGATGAGTGCGTCTCGCTACCCATAGCCACGGTAAATATCAGAAGCGGTTTGGCTCGAAACGTTGTGTATCGTGCGTGCTGGTGTTTATGGGTTTGATTTGTGGACTGAAGGTGCGTAGGTCACCCAGTGTCGAGTAAGCCTTGGAGTGCCAGCTTGAACGCGCTGACATTTATATGGCATAGCAGCTTGAATTCTACATCTTCCTTTGGATTTTTACTTTCTAATGGCTTATGGTGTGCGGTAGTCGGCACGTAAATACGAATCAGTACCGGAATTCTACGCGGAGAGCAGCTACCCATTGGTCTGCCCCTGCCAAATCATCGCAGCTATACTGGCAGACTGCGGCTTCAGATAAGTCTACTCGTTGCTTCAGGAATGTCTCGCTGTGGCATGGATTGTTACGCGCGAATCACGGCAGGAGCGAGAAAAGGCGGTGAGGAGACAGCAAAGTCGGAGACGGCACGGGGATTGGAAGCATACATAGAGAGGAAGCTGGAGACGACGTGATTATCGTTGGAATGCTTGGGTGAAGGCGCTGCGACTCGACACTCGAATTTGATGCTGAACCATTGGAGCCCATTTTCGTGTGGGCGCAGCAGTATCCAGAGCGCTGGGCCCACTTCGGGCAGCCAAAGTAATCGCAGCGCTTGCCACCACCATGCGAGCGGCATAGTCGGTTCTGGTGCGCATTCTTCGTGCAGCCGCTGACATTGCACTGGCGGCCGCCGCCGTGAGATTTGCACAGACCCGCGTCTGGGCAAACTTTGAACAACCCTCTTTCTTGCAGCGTGAGCCTCCACCGTGCTCGGGGCACTTGCCGCGACTGAGTGCCGACTTATTGCAGCCTGCAACACTACACACTTTGCCGCTGTGGCGGTTGCAAAAGCCTGCAGACCGGCGGAGATTGGGGCAATCCGGATATGTGCATCGCAATTGCTTCCTCTCGGTGCTCGATGTTGTTGCGGTGGTCGCCGAAGTCTTCTTCTTTTTGAGAGGTGGCATTGTTAGCATCGGCAGCGGCGCAGGAGGGAGGAGGACGTCAAGAAAGACATGGTCGACTTCTCGCCCTTCACCCCACGCATGTCCGTGTCGATCGATGCACCATCTTGGAAAAATGGTGGTTGTAGTCGAGCAAATTCTTGCACAAACAGGCGCGGTGGCGAGATAATCGCACTGAGAACGGAAGCAGGTAGTGGTGATTGGACCGGCAGGGAAAAATTGGCGCAGCTGCGGCTGGACAGCGGTTGTAGGCGTGTGAAGTGCGGTGAGTTGTCGAAAGAGATCTGTGGGAACGAGACATCAACTTGTTGGTTGTTGCGCTTGAGTCCTGATGTTGAACTTGAGTTGCTGCTGGGGAGCCCTGCGAGCATCTTCGCTGGTGTTGGAGGCAGGCGTGGCGACGAGAAATCGCCCTCTAACAACAGCTCACGAAGAATATCGTTCTCTTCGGAACATGCAGTGAATGCTCGCCGGTCTGTTTCAACAAAACCATTTGCGAAGAACATCTTTGGTCTTGGTGGGTACTTGAAAAAGTGAGTCGAGTAGACAGGTACGCGTTGAGGTGAGGCGTAGGCGGAGGAACGTGCAACAGCACTTCAACCGACGATTTAGGTGGAATACAGCAGGTGAAGAGGCGTGCGTGTGAGGAGGCTTCGCCGTAGAGATGGGAAGTCGAGAAGTGATGTCCACACAGTGATCGTCGGGTGCTGCAACGTGCCAGGGCGGAACGTTGAAATGTCAGTCGATGCAACAGCCAGTCAGCCCCCTCGTCAAAGGCTGCCGAGGCATGGAAAACCAACGCGAGTTTCCGAAACGACCACTTGTCCGTAGTGAGCGGCGTTGATATCCGGACTTTTTCCCGATGACCAGGCGTTGCTGCACGCTCGGCATGGCGCTCACTTACTCACAGATCAGACCTGAGTGTCGCCTTTTGCCGTTGGCGGGTGCCGTTGCCGTCGCCGTTGCCGACTATAAATATTGTGTCTTTTCAGCGATCGTTTCCGATCCCGATGACCCCGTTGTCGTTCACCGTGAACGACTCCAGCCATCACGCTGCTTTCGTTGAATATTTTTGGCGTTTCATTCGGGAAACGCAAAACGGATGTGGCGCCAGCCACGTTCGAGCGGCGCACGCAATGGAGCGGCGGCAAAAGCGGTGATGGCAACCCCTCGTTATGTTTTGAGTGTGTATGCAGCGCGTCGGTGGGTTCAAAGCGGCTCTATGTATCATCTGATAGATATTAGAAGCAAAAACGAACGGATCAATTGACAATGCTGCCGAAGAGGCACTAAAGTGTCGAGACGCGCCTTACCGCTCGATGAAGCCATGATAGCGCTACGCTTGACCGTGAGTCCGGCGCCCAGACGAATCTTTCGCTGCACGAATCAAACTCAGTTCTGCTAGCTTGATTGGGACCTTGCACATTGGGCAGGATGTAAACCCATCCACCTCCATCTACGTTAATTAACACAAAATTAATCAGTTCCACCGCCACCTTCCCAGGAGCTGAACGTTAAATACAGTACCTTTTCCCAGCATGGGTGACAGCAAATGTGACCGCAATGCGGCGAGGCGTATGCCTTGCGCGCGATGTCATAGCACACAACGCACTGTGGATCTTTCACAACAGCTGCAGTCGGAACATGGCCACCATGGTGTGTCTTTCTTCGCTTGTGTTCAAGTCGCTCAAGGAATGACGATACACCAGCTGGCTCGTCAGAGCGCGCCTGGGAAACATCACTACTTTCAACATTGTTGTCTCCCAAAACATGCAGTCCAAGACCCTTCGCTGTCTCGACAAATCGGTTGCACATTGTGCCGCTCAATACTTTTGGCATCAAGTCTAGCAACTCAGTGCAAGCTGGATCCCTCAGCAATTCGCAAATTTCACTCAGCGCCACATCAACGTCTTCTCCAGCGTGCAGCTGCCGAATGAAACCATACAGCTTTGGTACATCCGAAGATTGGAGAACTTTTCTTGCCACCGCAGGAAACTCTGCAGCCAACACTTTCTCGCTTGGCATGGCTTTCGATACACCGTCCTGCTTAGCAGCAAAGTGTTGCTTCGCACTTTGCCAAGAGGAATGCGCGTCTTCGCCATCTAAATCACTTGCGCTTTCAACAGAAGCCCCAGCATTCAGCACTCTGGGTACTGATAAAGGCCTAGAGATGGAAGAGGTAGAGTCTACCATTGCGGACTTGGATGTAGACATCAGCAGGGAGCCTAAACTTCGATTTTTTGGTGTACGAGTGGCCCGAGAGGTACCATAACCCCCTTTTTAAGTGCTGCAACAACAGAAGATCGTCTCCATAAGATACACATTACTATCCCATACGACACAAATTTAAGTAGTGCAAACAAACGCACCTGGTGTTCCTGCTTGGTCTGGTGCGTGCCGAAGAAGTTGTGGATTCACGTACGATTGCCCGTCTCCAATTGCAGTTTGAGAATTGTAGCCGTAAGCCCCTGGCGCACTCGATGGCTGGCTAACCTGGTCTGTATCCTCCTTGTCAGAAGACGTTTCAGACGTATTCAACAAGGCTGATTTAGATAAACCTATTCTTCTAGGCAATTGGGACGCTTTCTTCAGCGAGGACTCTGGCACAGCTCTCCCCTTGTTACTCTTAAAAAGCGAGTCAGTCCGATGTGCGCTTGACCTACCAACAAGTTCTCCAAAGTTTAGATCAACGAAGTTAAGAAGATAGACAAGGAAGACAATCAAAGACATACCGTAGTTTCTGCACGTGTGGCAATAGGGTTGTAGCCACTTTGAGAGACACTCCTGCTGCTGCTTCAAGGCAAACCTTTCGTCAAGCAGAATGATTGCACCATAATCATGACGGTGACGAATGACACGGCCAATCGCTTGATTAACTGCTCGCGATGCTTGTTGAATGTACCAGTGGTTCCCTGTCAATTTCTGTTAAACAAGAGAAAACGTAAGCACTTGAACAACATTACAGCAAAAAGCGTCATGACTTTGTACCTTCTCCCCAGGAGGAACGGGGGCTTCATCAAGGATGCTTTTCTTCAAAATAATTTTTGGGTCTTTCGTTGGGGGAAACGGCAAGCCCGTGATGACAACTGCGCGACCTTTATCATTCGAAAAGTCAATACCTTCGCTAACCTGTACTCATACAGCAAATACAAGAAAAGTTCAGAATAGCACACTGAAATATGTGGCAGATATTGTTGATAATACCTTTCCGCGACACACGGCAAAAATACAGCCCCCTTGGGGTTGTCTGTGATAGCCTGGTGATATTCGTCTACAACTGCCTTGAAGTCAGCTCGACCGCGTGGCTCCACAAACGTCTGCTTCTGCTGGACAATCCGATCCCAAATTGATGATGTAGCCTCTCCCACTGCAGGGCGTTGCCATTTATCGACGCTTTCTTCCAAAATGGAGTAGGACGGGAAGAAGACGAGCAGTCCGTGGGGGACCAAGCGAGTGAAGTTCACAATTGTGTTGCCCAATTCCAGTAGGTACGTTTCTGTCGACCGAAAATTGTAGCTCGAGTTCAACCGCTTGCCTGTCACACCAGTGCCGACCACCCCCACCCACACCTGGTCAGAGTCGACCACGTGGTTGTTTTCGAGTCGGACCGGAAAATCGATCCCAAGCTCTTTGATGGTCGTTTCCAATGGAGATAGTGTTCCACTGCAGAAAGACAACCACAATCTAGTTAGACCACGCAATACGATTTATCAAGAAAAACACAGATGGATAACCTAGTCAATATGACATTGTGGACGTTGTTGGCACAGATCTCACGGAAAGCCACTCCGGGGTGGAAGCACCAGTAGTTGAATACGCGAGTGGTCGATGATTTGTTCTTGCGGACTGCATTGAAGAGACGAGGAGCATTCGAGTATCTAAAAATGCATTTCACAGGAATCAGTTGCTAGGTTGGACATAAATATTCGATCCGGAAGAGGGGTAAAGGAGCACCTTTCTCGAACTTCTTGAATGTGAACTCGATAATTCTTCGCAGACTGAGCACACAAAACGTTAGACACTGCTTTTCAAATTTGATAACCTGAAAGGTTACCTTAAGGTGCTGTTCTTTGCTCCGGAATATTGTGCTCAAGAAGGACAGCATCGCATCAAGCTTCGACGCAGCTCGTTGTGAATCATCTCCTGCATTTGCCACTTCGATGATCTCCTCAATCATATTGAGAACCAGTGGGCACGTCTCGAAATTCACGTTAAACTGCTCGAAGAACTCGAAAATGTATTCACCAGGCTGTACATGCATATCAAACGAAACAAAAATAACACCACAACATCAGCCTCCAAGTAAACATACCGATGCCAACATCTTGACGCACCTTTGTAAATCCCCCATTTGAAGACAGTGGAAAACTGTTGAGTCCTTTATCAATCTCCATGAACAGTGCTCGAAGTGTTTGAGTCGACTAAGCAAAAACATATATAAGTGCATGCCCCAAAAGCCCAATAAACTTGTGGTCGGCATACCTCAATGGTCAGATTGCTGCCGCTGTCAAACTGAACACTGCCATTTAACAGTGCTTTAATGAACTTGTCCACTTCTGAGATGCAGCCGGATATGTCGTTCGATGAAAGTGCGTATGACGCAGCTTCGCTAGCTATTGACTCCTACATTTCAACAACATGTATGAGTTTAGCAACAAGCCTCTTGCTGCCAATGTAATTACCAACGAATTCGTACCACATTGTGCGCTTCATCGAAAATCAAAATCGAGTTTTCGATGGAAATGCCGATCGAGCGCCGAGCCAGTGGATCGATGAGGTAATTGTACGGCACAAATATAATTTCCGCCTCCGGCAGAATATTTCGCGTCAGGAAGAACGGGCAAATCTACAGACCGTCAACGACTATCAGCACGTAGTCTTGAAACCTGCTTAAGGATAGTCACTCACATTTTTCTCCGTCATCGTGGACACCAGCTCCTCAATGTCCATGATGGGCTGGGTCTGCTTCTTCGTCCGTCGTGAGAACGCGTCAAAGCCGAGTTTGTACTTGCACCTGCAACAGTCCACCAGCACTCCAGCCATCAGCCACAGCTCTCCACTTGCAGAAAGCCACGCCACTTCCTACGCACATCTTGGCCTTCACCGTGGAGCGGCAGGCCAGATTCTGCCTCGTCCCCTTGAGCTTGGACACCTTGTCGTGCACGCAGAGATGCTCTCGGGAGCCCAGCACCGCCACGTGCGGTCGGTACGACGTGGCCTTGAGCTCCTGCACCACCTGCTTCAGCTGCGAGTGGGTCCGCGACGAGTAAATGATCCTCGGCACCTGCGGCCTGTCCGTCTCCCCGTCGCTGCCGCCTCCTTCGTAGGCCAAGGACGCGCCCGGCCGCTTGGTAGTCGCCACGCCACTCACGCCGAGCTTCTTCATGAGCTCGCGGCGCCAGGCCAGCGTCGCGCACAGCAGACACAGCGTCTATATGAGTTTAGGACGAAAAAGGGTAAATAAATGGGTAACATTTTCAACGGCGTTAGTGGCTGGCTGGTTGTTGGCACCTTGCCTGTGCCCGTGGGGCTCTCCAGGATGGCGTTCTGTCTGGACGAGAGCGCCAGTAGCACCTTCTCCATGTAGATGAGCTGCGAGTCGTACGGAGGGAATGGGAACTCCACGGGCAGCCCGCAGATCTCCAGCGTCACCATGGTCGATTCCGCACTCGTTCGGCCCACTTCTTGCACTTTCCTAGTGTGCCCATTTTCAGCAAAAGGTGCAATAAAAGGGTAAACTGAAAAGGGTCATTAAAAGGGTAAACCAAAAAGGGTCGTAAAAAAGGGTAGCTGATAATCGCTTGAAGATGCCCAAGTCGTCCAAGCTGGTCGTGGCGCTGTACCGGTCGCTGCTGCGTCAGGCCAAGGTGCTGGACGCGCACGAGGCCTTCAAGGCGCTGCTGCCGCGCGACATGGAGTGGCGCGGCGGTGCCAAGTGGTGCGACTTCTTCGCCTCGCGCGCGTCGTGCGCAGCGGCGGTCCGGACGGAGTTCCACGAGCCACGAGCCGAGCCGGAGCTGGCGACCGCGCTAGACGAGGCGCTGCAGCTGCACAAGACCATGTCGGAGCGCGTGCACCTGCTGTACCGGGACGAGCACGAGCGGAGGCTGCTGCGCTTCGCTGAGGTGCCGCACGCCATCACGTTCGATGAGAAATACGCGCTGGAGAGGAGCAGACTCGCCAAAGAGGACGCGGACGCGCTCGGGGCGCGCTGGAGCTCATCCAGAGCGCGGCGCGGCTGCTGGAGAGTGACACACTGGACATGGACGACAAGGCGAGGCTGGCGAAGGCCTACTACGTCGAGTCCATCAAGCTCTTTGAGACAGCAGACGCCCACGCGTTCCTCGGGTGGCATTTCTACCTGGATGGGAAGGTGGACGAAGCGGTGAGCGAGTGCGAGCGCGCCATTGAGCTCGACCCTGCATTCGGGAACCCATACAACGATCTTGGGCTGATGATGCTTCAAGAAGGGAAGCAGGAGGAGGCCATGGATCTGTTTAACAAGGCCAAGACGGCACTGCGAAACGACGTGCGGCACTTTGCGTGTCAGAACCTCGCCGCGCTGCACCTGGAGAATCACCAGGTCAAGCCAGCACTGCACGAGTACATCGAGGCGCTGTATTGGATGCAACCAGATGAGACGAAGCGGAATATGATCCGGAACACCGTCAGTGACATGGGCGACGTACTGATCAGCCTCGCGACGAACAAGACTGCCGCGAATTGAGCGAGCTACAGGCTTCGAAATTGACGTCGCGTCTGTTACGAAGTCATTGATCTGTCGAATCGAACCGAAACGGGGAAAAGGATCAGCCTCGTTTATTTGTCATCGTTCTGTTCCTTTCGCTGCGCTTTGCGCCTCCATTGCCGACCCGTCCGAATCGTGGCTGATTGGAGCATGTCTACTGTTGTCCAAAACTCTGCACGTCTTCCCTCCTCGAAAACGACCAGCACCTCAAAGCCATCTTCGCTGTCATCCAGGGTGAAAATCTCAACCCGACCGGCAAAAAGCACTGCGGCTGCTTCACGAACAGCGGCTTTGTCGTCAGCGAGTCGCTGTTCCAGTCGGTACATCTGCCAGTCTTGGTCTTTCTCGTTTCGTTCGGCTTCGTTTTCTATATCACAGGACAAACTGAGGCCCTTTTTCAACTCCACGAACTCGCGAACCCTTTGAATGACTTCCTTTATCGAGGCACATCCACTTGCTGCTACACATGATAACGATGTGATCATTTAACTTACAACAAGCATGGTGGTATCAGCTGGCAAGTGCAGTCACAACAAACCTTCTTGACTTTGCATTGGTACCTGAAAGCTGATCTCTTGCCGACGATGGGCTTCTTTTCGTTTGCCCAGCACTTTTGTCTGCACAATATAGGACGACACAAAGCCGATTAGCAGATAATTCGCGCAAAGCCAGTCAAATCACAACTACATACTGAGGGATCATTCACCACATCGTTTGAAAATGTCCATGCAATGCCCCAGCGCTTGGTCCGTCCCTGAAAAAACTCGGTTGTACGAGTATTTTGCACGTTCTTCTCACGCAATAGTGCTAAGAGCTTGCGCAAACTTGCTTTCCTGCCGATCATGGACGTAAACCACAGCACGCGGTCCTGCAGTTCCACGCTCTCAGCAATCATGCCGCCAATAAACGCAACCTCGCCCCCGGAAAAACCATCTCGTTAGCGCTGCCCATACAGCTTGTCTCCGGGTTCGTGTCCGCCTCGCTCATGTCATCGAAAAAGGGTGGATTGCACATGACAAAATGAAACTTGCGCTCCGTTGCTTCGTCTTGCAAAGGCTCCACCAGCAACTTGTTCGTATGCGTTCGCTTTACAGTGATCAGCTCCTCCAGATGATTTCGAGCCACATTTTCTTTCGCATAAGTGTAAGACTCGCCATCAATCTCCGTCGCGATAAAGCGCCACTTGTTCATGGTAGCACCAAGCAGCGCGTAGATGCAGTTCGCTCCTGTTCCCACGTCAATGCCAGAAACCGTTGACACTTTTGTTGAAGTATCCTGCTGGTCTCTTGCAGCATGAGCTTCTTGCTCCGTGAAGCTGCCGCAATTTGCTTGATTGAGCAAATCTTCGATCCAATGGAGATAGTTCAGTCGATTCGGCAGCTTCCAACACCAACCAGCCAAGCATCCAAAGAGCACATGTAAGATCCAGCGGTGAAGCGCTACAACAACCTCATAAGCTCCCCACCGGTGGACACAACCGATTGATGGGGATCTCCCATTTGAGTCCAAAGTCGTTCAGCAAGAGCGTCTTCGTCAATTCCCTACTCATTAAACACAAACACCATCGATCGACATCAGCATCCACAGAAGCCAACCAACTCAACATTTGTGGCAGTACCTCACTGCAAACGGGTCATCCCACGCAAGTGACGCTCGGCGCTTCTCATCATCTACATTGCGTAAGCTATTGGACGGCAATCCCAAGCCAAATTCCAACAACAAGAGCGATTCCGAGTCAAAAGACCTGCGAGTTCATCTCAACCACCCAATCGTGGACGCACTATTGCTTAAACTCGGGGTACTGCTGGCCCAGCGCGTAGAAGTCCGGCGGTTTGGTCTTGTAGCGGTTCCGGTCATGCTGCAAAGCGCCGAGATGCGGCGTGGGCCGCCGTCTTTCGCCGCGCATGGCTGCTGCGGACCGAGGCTCGAGGCGCGTCTGCTGACCGACGACCACGGTCTCTCCTGCCTGAATTTCGGTGCTCGAACAGTACCGTACTTGTCATATTTGACGCCGATGACGACGACGACGTGGCCTCGTTGAGCGCCTGCACCACGTACTTCATAGCGACGCTGGTGGCGCTCAAGTTGTCTCGCATAGACGCCATGGCAGCTTCACGCAGAATTGCACTCACGTCCCCAGCAGACATTCCAGCAGTACGTTTGGCCATGTGACGGGCGAGAGCTTCAGCGGAGTTGAGTGTTGGATCGTCGGCGTAGTCGACAGGAACCTTCTGCAGCGCCTGGAGGATCAGTGCACAACGCGCGTCTTCGTCCGGGAAGTCCACATTGATGTGGACGTCGAATCGTCTAGTAGCACCCGAAAATAATGGTAGAAACATGGGTTAGAAAAATGAACACGGTTGGGAAGGTACCAGGTCATCATCACACAGCTTACCCGGGTCGAAGGATTGCTGGGTCTAGGAGCTCCTGTTGGTTGTGGAAGCGAGAATCACGACATGCTGCTTGAGGAATGCCATACGGGCTTCGTCGCTAGCTAAGCTCCGCTGCAGCTTGGTCCGACTGGTACTAAACCCGTCCATCTCGACAAGCAACATGCTGAGCATTCGATCAAAGGTCTGCTCGGTACTGGTGTCGAAACCTCGCAGTGGCGCAATACCCTCAATCTGATCGAAGTATAGTACGCATGGAGCGGCATTTCTAGCGGTGGCAAACAATTCGCGAAGTGCTTTCTCGGTATCGCCAACAATTTTCGTGAGTAAATCGCTGCATTGCACTGACACAAAGGACGCAAGTCCACGGCGGCGGACTTCTTCGGCAACGGCGTGAGCAAGGTGGGTCTTGCCGGAACCTGGCGGACCAGTTAGCAACACACCCTTTGGTGGAGTCGTACCAAATCTCAAGAAGCGGCTGCAATCTTCGAGTGGCTCAATCAACGAGACTCGAAGCGTTTGAATAGCGTCTTCCATACCAAAGACACTCGAGAAAGCACCCATCGAATTATCCGCACAATTCTTCTGAATAGGGGTTGACGCTGGTTGCTGCTGTTTTTGCTCCACGTGATGCGTCTGAAGGACTGACGGATACGTAACCGCAAGCGCTTGCTCAAAGTGACGAGGACAAACGATAGTGTCGCCTCCCGCTTTCATTGTTGCTGACTCATTAAGACAGCACTGCAGGGCTCTCTGACAAAGACTCAGCAAATCAGCCCCCACGAATCCACCGGTGCTCTCGCTCAGTTGATTCATAAAACCATCACTAAGCTCGTCCGCTTGCCACATCCTTGTCATGATTCGAATAATTTCGAGGCGTTCAGCTTGCGTTGGAGGCTCGATGTTCACAACTTGATCCAGCCTTCCGTTCGAGAGTACTGCTGCATCAACATCTCTTGGACGGGTCGTCGTGCTCAAAACAAATACACGATGCGATGACGATTTAATCTTCTCTAGGGATGACAGCAGCGCGCCCAGTACGCCAATCTCAAGTGCACTCTGCGAATCAGCTAGAGCACGACGAGAGCCTGCAATTGCCTCGATCCCGTCAATCAGCAAGATGGTCGGAGCCTGGAGCACCGCGCTCTCAAAGATCTTGACCAGCTGCTTCTCCGACTGGCCGACGTACGTCTGGAAAATATCCGCTGCGTTCAGGAAAATCGTATTCACTCCTAAATCCTTGCAGATGGCCTTTGCAAGAGCAGTCTTGCCTACACCCGGCAGTCCGCTCACAAGCGCTCCGACGCTCGGTCTCACGTTGTCCTCTAGTCCTGATCCAAGACGTTGCAAGATCTTCTGCAGCAAAGTTCGGGCGTACTTGCCAACTCCTCCGAGCTCTCCATTGATCTGCTTCAAGTACACGTCCAGCTGCTTAAACTTGGCAGCCGTGTCCACCCGCTCATCATCAGCAAAGCTCAGCACAACTTGCGACTCATCCGAGATCGCGCCCAAGTGCCTGCAGCACCCCGTGCCTTCCGTTTCCCACTGCACCTCCATCAACCTCACTGCATCTCTCCGGTTCAGCCACTCGACCAAGGCCCACCGTTCACTCCACACCACCGCCCCATGCAGCAGCCGCTTGGCAATGGTCTGCAAGCCTCGCCCCACCGCTCTTGGCGGTCGTCCACGCTCCAGAAATGCCACCCGCACGCTCTTCACTGCGCCCAACTTGCACTTGCACTTGCCACCTGCCTTCCCTCCCTCCTCCTCGTCCACCGACTGCACGCGCACCGTCGCCGTCTCGCCTTTCAGCTGCAGTGCCTCGCCCAGTCCGCGCGACACCGCCGAGCCTGCTTCCTGCGGCCGCAACCTCGCGAAACCGACGATCTCCCCACTGGAAACCTGCACAAATCGATGCCCACTCGGCACCTGCGCCGAGTACAGCACGCATCGCTCGTCGGCCTCGTCCAGCACCGTCACACGCACGTCCGTCGCCATCCGAATGGGTACACCACCTATAAAATGGGCACCACGTCATACCCATTCCTATCCTATAAAACGGGCACCACACCCGTACCCATTCCTCCAATAGATATAATACCCATACTCCAATAGACGCTTGATGGACGTGTGGTTCGCCACCACGCAGTACGCCAAGTACGGCGAGCGGCCGCCGTACCGCCAGGAGCCGCACCCGGCCGTGTCCGAGCACGGCCGTCCATACCTCATGCGCGTGCCCGAGCTCTACCTGCCGTGGGACGCACGGCGCGGCGTCATCGCGCTGCGGCGCCACGAGCGCGAGCGCCAGCTGGCCGTGAGTCGCTGCGGCCTGGTGCTGGCGGGCGTGTATTTCCGCGTGGACGCGCCCACGCAGCTGCAGGTGCCCGTGGCGCTCAAGGTCATGGACCGGGCGCAGGTGCTGCTGCAGCGCGACGACGTGGAGAGCGAGGTGCGCGTCATGGCGCAGCTGCAGATGGGCGGCCTGGACGCGCCGCTGGCGAACAGCTACATGATCCGATGGGAGTACGCCAGCGACGTCTACAACCAGTACGTGGCCACGGAGTTCGTGGCCAACGGCAGTCTGCAGGCCTACGCGCACCGCCAGATCCACCAGCTCCTGTTGAAGCATTTGCAGGAGTTTGCGCAGGAGCACGGCGCGGCGCCGACCAAGCTCGAGTGTCTTTCCTATGTGTACAGAGGAGCTGGCCACGAGTGGATGAGACACGGCATCGAGATCTTCAAGGGCGTGGCCAGAGCGCTCACGTATCTGCACGCGCAGAGCGTCGCGCATTTGGATTTGGACGTGTACAATGTGGCGGTGGATAGCCAAGTGGCGCCGAGGATTATTGACCTAGGCAGCAGTCAGATCATGGACAATCGGGGACTAGTGGGAGCGGGCTTTGTGAGCATCAAGACCAAACCGCTCTTCGTGGCGCCTGAGGTGAGGTCGCATCAGAGGATGGCGCCGCCTCGACCAGGATTCGATGGAGCTGCAGCGGACATGTGGTCTGCTGGAGTCATCGTACGTGCTGTTGCTTTAGAGAAAGATTGAGAATGGCAGAGGATGCTTACTGCTTTTGTTGTGTACTTACGTGTGCATTGCGGTGACATTAGCTGGTGCAGTGCATTGTGTGGGGATTTCGAGGCGGGCCGACGTACCTTCTGGTCAACACGAACTGGCGGAGAGAGGTGTTTAGCCATATTGACGCGACGTGCAGTCAAAAGACGTGCCATTTGTGCATGAATTTCATCTCCATTCCTCCACTCATTGGCGCCATCATCAAGCAGTTGCTTCACGTGGACCCATTGCGGCGCCCTTCTGCGTATGAAGTCGCAATGGCACTGCAGGAAAACAGACAAATCGAGCTTTTTCCTGCACATCCAAGGATCCGTGGATAGTCAGCAAGCAGTCTCGGAGAATTTCACTTGTATTAAATGCGAAAAGGAGATATGATTGCCGACAGAAGACAAGTTCGAGCCTGCAAAAGGGGGCATTTTGCAGCGCCACCGATCGATAATGTGGTGGTACTCCACAACAGGGCTAATGCCGACCAAAAACCGGGGGCGTTGATAACAAAGAGAGCGAGAGCGATGATAGCTGTGCCGAAGAAGCAGTAGACGCCGAAGACGCGGCGTACTGGCGCAATATGTGCTGTTCTTGCAGGATGGACATCGCGAGCGTAAAATCGTCCTGGGTTCGGACACAACAATTTTCAAGACGAAAGTTAGACAGAGCTGACCAGCAGAGTGCAGCTTGACACCCTCAAAGTGTTAGATCGTTCAATGCACATACGGAATACAACGTGAAGTCTCCTTGCTCGTTTTCTTGGCCACACGAGTTGTAGATTTTCATGAGAGTTCGGTTGTCAAGAACGGGAAATTTGGACCGTACGACCATTGAAAATGCTACGGAGACCAGATACCTCAGTCAAACAAGTGACCCCTACGCAATATGCTTGCAAGAACTCGACGACCCACCGTCAAAATGTGCTACACCAGAGGCGTTTGGGACGATCTCCTGGAAAATCGTTGTCCATTCTTCCCGAACCCTGTAAATTATAGGACAATGCTTTGGTTTGTTAGTGCTTTGTGACGACGATATAGCATCAAGGTGCGGTCTGGTCTACCTTAGTTGATACTGCATCCAGATTTTCATCACCGTATCGAGCAGTTCATCGAGCCGAATCGCTGACACGAAGGAAATCGCTGGATGACTAGGTAATCGTGGGGACAATGAACTGCTAGGAGCGTCCTGGCGCTGTGGACTTTGGAACGCAAGTAATCGTTGCCGTTGTTCCTTGCTGTCAAATAACCGGCCCACGAGCGCATCGTCTACGAGTGTCTTCAGCGAAGATTGCGAGACAGTACAAGCTCCAAACAATCCTGCCTCCAGTCGAAGCATGAGTTGACCTGAAGGGATTAGATGCTGGAGCACGAGCAAGTAGAAGTCAAGTGCGGTACGCGGCAGCGGTCGGTCGCCTGGAATGGCATTCAAGAAGCGTCGAAACCACTTGATCCTCATAGCCTCTGGTTCGTTCACCACCTGCTGGGCAGCAATGAGCAAATTCACCAGCTTTCTTTTGGCCATGGGCTTTAAGCCAAGCTCGATTGTATAGTGCTCCTGGAGTTCACGAATAAACAGTCAGTAAGCCTCATCTCGGGGTGCCATACGAGCACGAATACTTACCAGGACAAAATCAGCCAGCGATTGTCGCTTACGATTCATCAAGTCGTCTTGCTCGTCTGCTGCGATCTTGGCAACGTACACACGTGCAATTTCGTTTACAATCTGAGCGATCGTAAGGTTTTCTTCCATGACAAGGCTTGCTTCAGAGTTTGTTAATTCCGTCCCATGTGGTATCGATGTTTGTGGCACAACTTCTTTGTCGGCCGCAATTCGGAGAGGTTCAAGGAGTTCTTCACTCTGCTGTCGCAATTTGTCACGAAGTCGGAATTTCCTTGGTGTCTGCTTTAAATTATTGGAAGTTTGCACACCACTTTCCACCGTCTTCTTGGTTCGTATTTTGAAAACGGTGGGGTCAAAGTCCGGGTCTGAAAAATCTGGCAAAATGCTTCGGTGGTACACGAGGAACGTCGTAAACAGTGCCGGGTTAGTCTCGAGAGGTTCCTACATAACAACAGAGAGAACGGTTAGTATGCAACAGCAGGGGCATATCGATGTTAATGATCGCTGATCACTTACCAGCAGTAAATCTGGGTGTTCTGCAAACAAACGTGATACCAATGCGGGCTTGCGATGCGCAAGGTCTACGAATAATTCAGGGTTCTTTTCGAGTGTGTCTCCCAAGCATTGAGGTACCATCGCAAACACTGCCGACAGAATGGAGGGATCATCTCGAATGATCTGAGGCAAAGCTTGGGGGTTGGCTTTGATCACAGAGCTCACGATCTCAGGAGTTGATGCTAGAACCTTTGTGAGCGTTGGGTAACATGCTTGGAGCATATCTTGAAACCAAAGAAAAACATTAATATCCCGGTTCGATTGATAGCCCAAGGGTGATAGAATCACAAACCTGAAAGAATGTACGGCTTTGCCTTCACTGCGACTGCAATGGCAGATGAGCGGTTCATTAGAAGGTCTGCAAGCCCACGAGGGTGATTCACAAAGAACTCCTCCAACACCACCTAGACACAAATCACAGTGTTAAGTGGGAGAACGATAAACACAGCAACTCCAGTCGTACGCACTGTGCTTTCTCGGAACGTGTGGCTTAGCAGTGGCATAAGGACATCGCTGCGCTGTGTGAGAACTTGAGAAATGCGATACACATTCTGTTCCAGTACTCGAGCTACAAGATGCTCAGAGCCTTGGAATATGTGCGCCGTCAAGTATGGTGATCGCCATAAAATAGCTGCGAACTCCTCCGGGTGGCGATCGACTAGGCGCTGAAAAAGTGCAGGCGTGCTCGAATCATTGCCAGTGCTTGGTGTGCTGGAAACCATGCTAAACAAGCTATCCATATTGTCGAAAGCGAACTTATGTAACTCATCCGCATGTGTCTGCGATATCTCCGTTAACAATCGTGTTGTTTCGATAGGGCTGATATGCTGCATCAACAATGGAAAGAGCACGTCCGAACTCCCATTTGGCCTGAGATAGTAGTTGAGCATTTCCTCGCAAGCCACGCTCGACAATACACTTAAATTACCGCGAAGGAATGACACCAAGAGATCCTTCTTGTCTTGATCGTCGTTCAGTTGATTGAAGAGATTTTCAATTCGCTGTCGAGATGAACCACCATTGCTAATATCTTGCGACGTACAACAAGCACCATTTTGTACGGTTGAACGTCGGAGTTCTTGCTCCTCGTACGACAGAGTTTGCAAAGCTTGGTACTCTTCGAAGTAGAAGCGTTTTCTCATGAAAGGGGATGTAACATCGTTGTGACTGGGGTCCGTAAATGTGGGCAATGATGCGCTCGCAGAGTTTAGGTAGAGACCTGACTCAATTAGGACAATGATGACATCTAGCACGCGGCGATATTCAGGCAGCCGCTGAGGTAGTTTTTTCAGGCAGTCCATTGCAATCACTACCGACAGCTCATTAGGATGAGACGTTGGGATTAGCCTTCGGCGCAAGAGGTCTATTGGTAGGAGTACATGACAAGTATCAGCGACAGATTGCCAATTATGCGAGATTTCTGGACGTACAGGACTGTTCAATATGGTTGTCGATGGATTTCCACAGCCTTGAGATTTCGTCCGATGATGCTTGGTCTCCGCACGCCCAGTCCTCGACAACCTCGCACAGTAGCTGCTCGTGTGGTTTTGAAGAAATGCTACAGCACAAGCATCAATGCTACGTTAAATCCACTAACAACACACTACACCTTCTTGCTGATAAGAGATGTGGCACGCACGCATCGTTTAGCTGGAAGAAATGACGCAGCAGGAAAGTAGTCTTGCGCTTTGCTTCCTCGTGCGCAGTGTTATTACCGAAAGCTCCTCCCTGCGATATAATGCGTTGCATCTTGCATTTGTTCAACGCCAACTGGTTGTTGCCTCGAATCTGGTGAAGCTCTTCCACATCCAAATGGTGGGTATGAGCCAAAAGACATGCCTTGATTTCGATGTGCTCTCGAGCGTGTGCATTGATCGGAAGGAGATACTGGGGCTCGACATCTTTTGCAAGTCAAAGAGAGTCACATGACAGCCGTTGCTCGCGATCACGACTTATTGGAGAGCTTACAGGTCGTTGACGCTGTTTTTCGCTCGGTGAACCAGCTTGATCGACTGCAATAGTGAATGAGATGTTTGTCCTCGGGCTTTTGCAGTGCACTGGGGACGTCACAATCGCAAAAGCAGGTCGAAATTCCGCAAGAGCAGTGTTTGATGGACTGATTGGCATCTTCTGTCGTGGAGATAGCAGTGAATTCACAGGTTTGGCCAGTATTTTCTGGCTGATCTTAGGGCGTGTCGGTTGCACTGCGTTTTTAGGGCGGTTCTGCTGAGAGAGTTTACTCCAAGGTGACGCATGCTCACTTAGTGGACGAAAATTCCCATTCGGAAGCTGAAGATGGTGTGAATCACAGGATCGATCACCAAGCTCTTGCTTGAGCACTCGGGATGGAGAAGCCATAATCGGTAGTGTCGAAGAACTAAATCGCAAAAAACTTGTGCTGTGCTACAAGCAGCTATTATTGGGGCGAAGTCCTATCTTTTTTCGTTCTAACTCAATTAAAACCCAAGAATGGTAAATGTGTTATGCCCGGGGTTTCTTCGAAAGGAAGGGTTGGCCAATACACGTCGAGGCGGGCCGGTAAGCCCGCTGGAACTTCTGCCTACGTGTATTGATGGAAATCGAAGAGTGAGAGAATGAAAGGTCTGAGAGATTGACGCTAGCCATCGCTCTCTAGGATGCCCCAGGTCAGCCTAATCCCAGAGAAAGAAGGCTGACTGGACATCGACCTGTAGGTTGTAGGTAAGCCCTAATGCACACCATGGTCAGGCACTGGCAGCCTGACCTGGCGACGTGTAGATACAGATTGATGTCTTGGCTTGGAGCCGTTTGACATGCTCTAACTGCCTGTGATATCTGGCAGTCAACCATTGCCGCAGGGCGGCGTATCTGGGTCTCTGGCCAGCTGCAGAGTCTGGCGCAGGTGGAGCCGAGCTATGATGCCCGGACACCACTACAGTAAACAAACGTTTTTGTGGTAGTACTGGCGAGTTGCGAAAAGTATTAAGCGATCAGGCATAGAGCTGCACTCCGCATTCGACGGACAAATGAAACATTGGAGCTGTCAGTCTGGGTCATTGAACCTAGCCACGCGAAGCGAAAGCTGAAATCCATTCCTGCAGTAAACTTTGAAAAAGAAACGTAAGTTCACCTCTCAGCACAATATTTCAATCGCAACATCACTGTACTCATACCAAAATGCTCCAACGTCAATTCCAATATCGGAATTATCCATACGAATAGGCGGCTCTGTAGTACCTCGAAGTAACTTAATTTCGGTGTCCAGTACAAATGCTAGTTGGTATAGCAGTGAGAAGCCAAACTTGCGCTTCAGCATTGCGTGGGGCCACACGAGGAACACAATGTGTTGAACATGATGCATGCAACGTTTACTTGTAGCTGATCGAGTGAAAGCGAGCGCGTGTAGGGATAATACTGGCACTGGGAAAAAAAAGAGAATCGAGAGATAGACGGCGTACAGCGTGGGGATGACGCTCTCGACGTATTCGATAAGGACAAGGTATTTCAATTAAAACAGCATCTCACATAAGCGCTGTGGTAGCTTAATATCACTTGCTGCAAAAGCAGGATTTGGGTCTTGAACTATTACTGATGTCATTTGGCTGTCGTGGATGCCTTCAGATGGAGCGATTCTGTGCTTGCTTAGGCGGTTGAACGCTTCAAGCATTATTAATTTCTTCACTAATTTCCCAAAGCGAGACCACTGCGTGTGCCATATTGAACGCGATCAATATCAAGGAAGCCCACCATGAACTCGACGATTGAATGCATGTAAAGGTGTAAAAGCCGTTGAACACATCAACTGTGAACACCACTATGACCGGAATGGTTTCTTCATTATCACAAGCAAGTCGAGCAACGAGATGTTTAGACACATGCTTCATTATTGGAAGCAAAAGAAGCAACCCGATCTGCTGCATCTGAGTGCACTAATCCTGAATGTCACCCCGACTGCGCGAAGATTATAACAAGTTTGTGCTGAAAAGAGGCACTGAGAGGTGGAATGAGTGGCGAGCCTGGCGATCTAGTGGATGCCAAGAAAAAGTAATATCTGCAATGGGATGGAAACCAGCGCTATGCCACGCGGAATCGGGAATGTCCACATGGCTGCTAGCGCTAGCATTGAAAGAGTCGATGCATACCCAGTTCCCAGACCAATCCAGAAAAAATGTGACTCGATAGTTCTGGTGCTGAGCAAAGAGCGACCCAAATGAACCAACCGCTACGAAGCACCAAGTACGAGCCCACGCCCCGTAGTCTGTCTTCCATCCATCAGATGGATTCTGCAACGAAATACACTCCGTAGCAACCGCTACAACCAGAGCTGGCAATGGCGTCAGCAAGCAGACCGACACAACGCGCAAAAATGAAGCGTTCTGGCAATATTGTTCCAGCTCCTCCATTCGATCAGCTGAATACTGCCCAAGCCGAGAGATTTTAGCGCAGTTTCACAATTGTATTACCCTGTCCGAGCTACATGAGCATTGAGACTGGAAGCAAAGGGCCCAGCAAGGACAACTGCGTTGAACGGCATCCAAAACTTGTTGAACGTCCAGGTCGCTCACACAAGATGCCGCTGAAGTCTAGATGTGATTAAAACCAGAAGCACGTGTCAAATTAGCTCACTGTCTTCTATATTGGGAAATGACGCACACGTGATTTTGTTGAAGGCTATCAATGTGACGCAAAACCTGCGCCAATAGAGCCACCAGGGTGGCTCTCTCGCAAGTGGGTTGCGCCATCATCCATCCACTCGACCAAATGCTGAATTATTGCATTGCATACGGCCTCCTGAATACAGACAGGCAACAAAAGTTAGAAGAGTACGAGGAACTCTCCGCGCAGATACCATGAGCTCAAGTACCTGCACGATGATACTTCGCGAAGGAACAGGGCAGTCAACTTCATCTTCAGCAGCTGCGAGAACGGACTGCAAAACAATTCGCACAGAAACAAGCAAGATAATGTTTTAGATGCATGAACATCATAGAGCTTTGGCTTATGCAAAGCATTGAACGAGCGCGTAAGTATCGTCTCAGCAACACCATACCACTTCGCACTGCTTGCTCAGTGGCGACTGGCTATCTCCTACGATAGCCATCACACAGCTACCAGCTTTATGAAAGAGCTTTGGCAACGGGAGCAACTCAGCAGTTCGACCACTGTGCGACACGATCATCACCTACTCTCCACATAATGAATATCGTCATCTACTGCAGCAATACCACGAATAGCAATACCTTTGAACGCACCACGTCGCCTTGCTTCAGACCGCCCAGCTCTCCGTGAACCCATTCACCTCCATGGACATACTAGATGAACTCGACCACGCTCCCAGTTAACAAACATATCAAAAACACCTGTAAAAGAAGCAACAACAAGATCCATTGCCCACTCACTTGACTGCTAACAGAGACGGACGCCAACGTGGACGCCAAGCGACGCGCCACAGCTCCCGACTTGCCCATCCCCGTCACATACACGCGGTGCTGCTGCTCATGGCACTCCAGAAGGCGCATCACACACTGCACCAAGTTCTGCGCAGCATCTTCGTCGCTCTCCAGCGACCGGTAGAGCTTCTAACCATCCAAAGCACCCACTCACTCAGTCCACAACTCCACCGACAGCAGCTCCCAGCGCTTCGTCGCACCTCCAGAGCGCGCACATCACTCGCCACAGAGCGCAAGAACGACCTGCTCCCGACCGGCAGCTAAAATGCATGCAAAACATCCCACAGCGCACTCGTTAATAGTAATATAAATAAAAGAAAAGAAAATTACGAGATTGTTGGCCATTTCTGCACCTTCGCGCTCGAGTCGGGCGTGGAGAACCGCGCTCTAGCCACCAGATGGCACGGCCCTGTAGCCTCCGAGCGCTCTGCATGATCAGAAAGCACCGCCAGGCAGCACGACGCGCGTCCAGCGAGGCCCCTTGGCGCTCGCAGCACCACGGAGCGGAGCATGACGCTGTACTGACCTATTTATAGCTCTTCTTCGTGTTGATTGATGATAGTCGCGCCGAGTTTTGACCTATTGAGTGGGCGGAACAGGCAAACATGGGCGTCGAGGAGCTACGGCGCGAGCTGGCGCTTGAGCAGCAGAAGTTGCTCAAGGAGAGGCACAAGCGGCGGCTCCAGGAGCGGCGTCTGCAAAGGGAGGAGCAGAGGGCGGAATTGGCAGTTGATCCGATACGCGCGACGAGTTTGACGAGTGTCGAGAGCGTCACAAGTCGACCAGGTGCAGCGCTGGAAGCTGTGGGGTTAAGTGAAGTGGAAATGCGGCCTCTGACTGCAACTTTGCTGGCTGTGAGGTTAGGATTCCTGCGGCAGCAACTGGCAGTTGCAGAGCTGACGCCGTTGAGACGATGGAGCGTGCAGCTGAAGCTGCTGGAGGCACGAGAGGCGAAATTAACGACTGGTGGTGACTCAGTGAACGAGGCGTTGAAGGGCTTTGAGGAGACGCTGGCGAGGGATCGGCGCTGCTTTGACGTTGTCTACCGAGCAGGAGCGAGGGTGACGGATGCTCGTGGGACCTTCGTGGACGAAGGCACGGGTGTCTCGCCGATGAACGTCCGAGAGCTGCTGAGCTTCTCAACACGGTGTGAAAGTGTCGTCTGCCGCGTCACATGCCTGAACTGCGGAGACAGAGTGGTGTTCACCTCCAGTGAGTACGTGAACAATCTGCAAAAAGAGTTTGAGCATCTTGTTAGTGACGGAAGATCGGTCGACGAGGCCATCTCCTTTATCTGGAGATCACTTGAACCGTAGCCAACTAAACGTTGACCAAGCAATACCAATGGAGGAAAGATGGTAAGGCCGTCGATCGCGTAATGAGAGTCCATGTCTCGACGTATTTTCCCATTATGCTTCGCAACACCGCAATCTTAAGCTATCTAAGCTTAAGCAGTCAGAAGGCAGGCACCGCCAGCGGCCTTGATCTTCTTCTCCGCCTCGGCGCTGAAGAACTTGGCCTTGACGATCACGGGCACCTCCGGGAGGCGGCCCTTGCCGAGCACCTTGAAGTAGCCGGCCTTGGTCACGTCAATGACGGGCGCCTTGCCGTCCTTGGACTTCTCGGCCTGCTCCTTGGTCTTCTCCGACACGAGGGTCCACAGACGCTCCACGTTCACGGTGGGGCAGTGCGTGCGGTTGCGGAGCAGGTGGAAGTGGCGCATACCGACCTTACCGAAGTAACCCGGGTGGAACTTGTCCATCAGGATACGGTGGTGGTGCTGGCCACCGGCGTTACCGCGACCACCCGGATGCTTGCGGTGCTTTCCGATACGACCGTGGCCGGCGCTCACGTGGCCGCGTTTCTTGCGGTTCTTGGAAAACGGGACGGCTGCGCAGGCACAAGCACACATAACACACGGCCTGTCAATCCTCACGCTCAAAGCAGCAAACAAGCTTCGACTAGTCGGATTGGGCGGGAGGTTCCAGCAGCTTCAGGATTGACACAACACGAGGAGCTAAGCGCTACGGCTGTACGGACAGCAGTTTCTGCTGGCTCTTTGTGGCCGCAATAGCTGTCGGATCTGTAGAGGATGCTGGTGCTGTGTCGGCTGAAGCTGCTTGACGCTCCCGCGAGCAGATCGCGCTGGGTCTTACCATATTGACTTGGTGATAAGCGAATGCGAATGGGCTGCAGGAGCTGCTTGTAGCGCTGCAGGCGGCTGGAAATGAATGGCTCGGGCGAAGGCATACAAAGACCAAGCGTCGAGAAACCCTTTACAAAGTGCAAGATAACGTCTGCGGTTAACCCTACCCCGAACCGGTCCCACCACGGTTCTACTCCCGTATTATAATGTCCCGTAGAGAACTGACATGGCTACATTATGCCGCTTCAAGCGTCGCGGCTTTTTATACGAGGCGGAGCTGCGACGATGGCGGACGATAGCGGCGCGGATAAGTACGTTCAGGACGTGCAAATACCATCGGAAGACGCACCGCTGCCTGCTGATTCGAATGACACCCAGGAAGCCCCAGCGGACGACGCTGTGTGGGTCAGGAAATGGGACGACGCCACCAGCTCGCTCTTCTACTTCAACATCCGCACGCAGGAGAGTTCGTGGGAGGAACCAGCCAAGTACAAGGCGGTTCTCATGTCGGAGCCTTTAGCTGATGGCGAAGAGGAGTCGTCAGAAGCTCAGGAGGAGAGCGAGGCGTCCGTGGCCATCCAGAGCCTGTACCGCGGCCGTGTGACCCGCAAGAGACTGCAGGAGGCCCGGAAGTGGACGGAGCAGTTCGACCCTGCCACGCAGCAGAAGTACTACTACGACAGCAGCACGGGTCAGTCCCAGTGGGAGAAGCCCACGGACTTGCTGGCAGGTATCCGGGACGAGCGCTCCGTCCGCGCTGTCCAGATCCAGAGTGTGTTTCGTGCCAAGAAGGCGCGAGACCGAGTGAAGCAGTTGGAGGAGCAGGAAGAGGAAGAGGAGCAGCAGAGACTGGCGGAGCAGCAGCAGTGGGAGCAGGAGCAGGAGGAAGCGAGACTGGAAGTGGAGCAGACGCTGGCCGAGTCGGTGAGTCCTTGGAGCGAGTACTTCGACCCACGCTCGGGCAAGTATTACTATCGACATGCTGTCACGGACGCAATTACGTGGGAGAAGCCGGAGAAGTACTTGTCATCGTGGGTGGAAGGCAGTCAGCGCAACCTGGCGGCGCTGTCGATTCAATGTGCTGTTCGCAAGCGGATTGCTTCGAATGACGTTGAAGCTAAGCGACAGAAGCTGCGTGTGCTCACAGATCCGGGTATCATGCAGCTGAAGCTGGGTGAACTGAAGCAGGTCTCAGTGGAAATTCAAGCAGAGATCGAGGCTCGTGCACTGGTTTCGAACGAGGAGGAGGAACAATTTTCTCATTTAAGCAGTTTGCTGGTAGGGTGGCAGCAGTCTTCGGAAAGTATCAAGAACAACATCCTCGCGTTGGGTTTTAGAGGAGACGACATCCAGCAAGCTGATTCTATCACTGGCCGCGTTGTGCTCGCTGAGCGCTACCACAAATCATTGGCCGACACTCGCAGCGAGTGCCTGGCCCTCTTGCGAAGCATTCTGTTGATGAATAGCTATTTCGTTGACCTCGATGTCACAAGGATAAATGCTGCGTGTGCAACCTTCACAAAGTGGAAGTCTCACGAGTTATGCGCTCTCAAGGATTCGCGCATGCTGGAAATCGTTAAAGGGAGCGACATCAGTCAACTACTAGACAATGCCGAAACTCTGCTTCGACGCTCGATGGGGCTTGCAGATTTCAATAACGGTACAACATCGGCAGCTGGTAAACGCTACGAAGACTGGCATCCATCGGTAGCCGCAGCGCTGGCTGGTGTTCGTGAATTGAAGCAACGCCTAACTCAGACAACCAAATTACTCCGCGGCTACCGAGCGGATCAAGAAAGGAAAAGGGAGATCACTCAAATGGAAGAGGAGGAGTTATTGGCCTCACGATTTGCACAAGAGCGACGCCGACGATTGAATGACGAAATGGATCACGCGGCCTTCCTCAAGAAGTGCCAGGAGTGCTGGCAACAAGGGCTGACACGGCGAAGTGAAGATTCAAATAAAGTTGCTGCCCTTGAACAAGCAGAGATACAGAAACGCACAAAGCGTCGGGAATTGTTACACAACGAGCAGCTTAAAGAGCAAAAAGAATCAAAGCTCTCGATTTGGGAATCTGTGAAAGAAGGACTTCCTGTGGAGGTCGTTCGCGCAATGGTGTTTGCCGAGATGCAGAAGGCTCGTCGTCTTGGATACGACTTCGTGGTCAAATCTGCTCGCTCAGACCACGGAGAAACCCTCATTCAAACAGCGTGTTGGTGGGGCCATGCGGTACGTGAAAATATTGCGCAGACCATGCAGACCTTTCTGTAGACATTCCGTGTCTCTAACGTTGTCCTGGGTTGTAGCATCTCGTTAGTTTTTTCTCGTGGAAGGTGGGCAGCTCGATGGAGTTGACAGTAACTGCAACCGCTTCACGCTTTTGCATGATGCAGCTCGACGAGGACATGCGCATGTGGTAAGCAGTCTAAGCATGTTTTAGTAACTGCAAAAGTCTAATGCTTGGTTGCCGTGGTGCAATGTAGGTTCGGATATTGCTGGAGCAAGGGCTGGCACGCAATGTGGCGGACAGTTCTGGAGACACACCGTTCCATTGGTTTGTATGTATTACGTGATGTGTCTTATAGTCAATGCTTATATACTGTTTTTGCTCATTTGTCAGGGCGGCGCGAAAGAACCACTTCGGCGTCATTATTACCCTTCTGGGCGTCTATGCATCAGATCGAGACCAGGCACTTACCGATGACATTATCGGAGCTGTTTGCCAGAAGAACTACAGGGGAAATACATCATTGGATGTGGCAAAAGGTGACCGTATTCGCCACGTTCTGAAATTAGCGGAGGGAGGTCGACTTCCTCCATTGTGTCGTCCTCGTACTGGAGAAAGAAAATCGGCACCAGGAATCTCGCGTCGTATGACGGAAGTTGGCAACCGAGATCGACCTCGCGGCAGTCTGAAAGTCAAGAAGGGGAAAACATCGACAACGCTGAATAAGTTGACCAACCAAAGTTCTGGACTCAATATTGCCGTAACGTAAGACGTGATCAACTCCTCCACGACGAATAGCTATTTTGAGTGGAATCGGTGCTTGCGAATTGAGACAGCTTTGCTTTTGCGGCTAGGAGACAGCAACGCGAAGGCACACCCTCCATATATTTTTATCTCTGCTGGCTGAGCTGTAGATCCACCATGATCTCCACTTCGCCACCGGAGAAAATCGACCAGCTCATGTAACGAAAATATCGACAAAGCTCTAGCCGTCAACTTTCTTACGATACATTGCCCTGCTCTTCATCGTGAACAGTGCGGTCTTCTCACAACGACTCCAGCCGCCAGCACTTCTGCGGTTGAGCGCAGCTGGTAAGCACTCGTGCATATATCTACTTGTTGTAATGTCCAAACAAACTACTTCAGTACTCACAAAGCACATTCACACCATCTCAACCTTCCAGAGATTCTACAAGATGCAGCGTCCCTGGCGATCATGAAAGAAGTAATTCCCTCAGTTGACAAATTCCACGTGGAAATGCAGCAAAAGTCTTGCTTCGGACGACTGTTGAAGTTTCTGCATATGCACGAGCCCACTGGCTACGAAAAGGATGAGGAGCATAAACACACTACTGTACGCTATCTCGCGCTCCGAACGATGCTCCAGCAATGCAAAGACATTAAGGTTTGCCTTTACCGACTCAATATTAAGTTCCTCCTCATTTTCGGAAACCCTCACCAGACTTTCGTGTTTTCTCATGTACTTCCAGATTCAGAGCATCCAGGAAGTTTGCCTGAACAAGGTTCTTCGCTGGTTTGAAGAGACCGAGGCAAAAGCCGTACGTAAAGAATTGCTTTATCGATAGAATGCTGTAATTCTAAACGCTTCGGAGCCAACTTACCAGTTATCCTCGCACGTAGATGTCAGCGGTAGCATCCACGCCGATTCTGCCACCACGAATGGTACTGCTATATACATACCCTGTCCAGGAAAATTCTTACACTTACTGACCTTGAACATGTTGACATATACAGTCACCTAAGAAAAAGATTGCCACTCCAAACCAGGTGTTAGATAAATGCTTCAGTGAGGCGAGCTTTGTCCCTAATAAAATTGTGGCGAGTGTGTCAATCGGAGCAAAGCTGGAGGTACGTATTTGCTTTGTCAAGCTCAGAAATGATTACCTAACCAAGAGATAACGAGTTGCTCTTTACCAAATATCAATGCAGAGATTCAAAATGCCGGATTTACGTGCCTCTCACATTCGCCGAATAGCCGAACTACGATCTCGAGGTGCAGATATCTCCGATCAGGTAGTTTATTTATTTTCGAGGGTCCTTAGAGCCCTGAGTCTGCAAATTAACATCACGTGATAAATGTTTTTCTTAAGGTACCTTCAATTGAAGAGGGCAATAATTCAGCTGACCATGGCCAAGAAGAGCTAAATGACCTCCACCGCAAGGAAGATGAGAAGCGCATGATTGAGTCTACATTCAAGTTATACCGGCCCGAAACTGCTGCAGAGGTTTGCAACATTTGTGGTAAACGTTTCGGTGAGTGAAATGCTTACAACATTTTGCTGTTGCACAGCGTGACATGAATTTGCTCTGGATTCAACGCCGCAAGGAAGAGGAGATTAAGCGCCAGAAAGATCAGGAAGTCCAGCAGCAGGTGCAGAAGTGGGCTATGGATCGCAGTCGCGATGAGTCGGAATCTCTTCGAAAGCGCGAGTCCGCGAAATTAGTTGCTGGACTTGAGCAGACAACCCAGGAAAGTGTTGACCAGGTTCGCCCCTTTGCTTGGCGGAGCTCAAGGTCAATTCACCCCGATTTGATTGAAATGTCTTCTCGATCAAGCCAACCCATAGTAGCAGTCCCTACAAGAAAGAGTATTGCTCCAAAACAAGCAAAAGAGGTTGTGCAACTAGTTGACACTGCCACCTACAAGCAGCGAGAACACAAGCAACCTGCTCAGATCGTCATCAAGACTAAAAAGAGTTTGGCCACTTCGTCTGGGGTGGCATGCACTTTCGGAACCTGTTGCCACCAAACTACATGCCTCCAGGACTGCTCGTAGCAGCATCCTTAACGAAGGATAAACGGGATACAACACTGATCGCGTCGAAGCCGGGGTATTCTACGAACGGCAAGCGACCATCCATCTCGGTTCGCAATACCGAGCAAACTGCTTCAGGAATCACCGATGATGGTTCAAGCGCAAGCGAGAACGAGGAAGAAGATCCCGTGACAAATGAAAGCAAGAAGAGAAATAAATCGAGCAACGACCATGCACCTCACCGTGAGATGAAGTTCCAAAGTTTTCACGTGTCAAGCTACTACTCGGATGACACGGACTCTCATGCAACCACATCAGGCGCTAAATTCGCACATGTTTCTCAAAAGGTTGGCTTTTCAAAAGCTGCAGTTGTATCAGGACTAGATAGCTAACCATTGACGTTTGTCCCTGAACATTGACGTTTGTTCTTGAACATTAGCAGACACACCCGCGTGGCACAATTCCAGTGCAACCACTGCCAGCCGATCCTGAACTCCGTTGCCTTCAAGAGGCATGTGCAATGCGCCGGGTTTTCGCCATCCCATCAGAAAAGGTAGCACCATCCGATTTATCGCACAGCATTCAACTTTTTCGGAACTAACCGCACATTTTTCATGACAGAAACCCAATGGTGTGTCGAGTACTGGCGCATTATCATCGATGGCAGGCCGACCGAATCGTGGTGCGCAAAGCGCAGGAGGCGCACGAGTTCTTGCCAGCCGCATCGGTGCTATCACTTTACCAAGGGCCGCAACCCCGAGCTCGGTGGCGCCACCTCCACGAGCGACCTGCGGCAATCGCAGCTGGAGGAGCTGGAGAAAATCCGTCGGCTTTTCGACGAGAACAACCTCTCCTCTCTGGTGACGTGTTGGAGCGCGGCCTGCTCGTGCCTGAAGACCGCCCCCTTCTCGAAAGTATCTACAACCTGCCTTTCGCCGGCTCGCGTTTGCTCGGCAATCCACTGACGCGCAGGTCGAAAACCAGGAAACTCAAGAAGAAATCGAGCACGAAGAAGAAGTCCAAGAAAGGCAAGAAAGGCAGCAAGGGCTCCAAGACGCCCAAAAGCGCGAGACGCAAATCCACTACCAGATCCAAAACCAAATAAAAAATACCGTATTCTAGATTGCCTAATTCTAGGAACATTGAAGGTGTCGGGTTGCTAGATATTAAGAAAAAGTGCAGGTACATCGAGAACAGTGACTCCTGTTCACTGTCAGTGAGTTTGAAAACAGAACAGACAGTGCCAGTTGGTCATCGGGAACCAACAATTTATTCCATTTAAGCGGGTATTCCAAGTATTAGGATTACTAATGAGGGGTTCATCTGTTCTATTTTAATAGCATTGTGAGTTCTGCTCCAATTTTTGACGGGGGCAGCCAAACAAAATTACACGAGTCGCACTTAGGCGAGCGGTTACTGTGAAACCATATTGCTTTGGGGCTTTCTCGCTAATTGACTTGAATTTGTATTGGATTGGTCTTAACTTAGTTAAGACCAATCTTGAGCAATGACAAATTTGGCCAGGGATTCACAATATAGTTTTCGCAATCTTGTTGTGAACTCGGCCAGGCAAATTACAACGAAAGAATTGATTGAGTTTCGACCTGTTCATCAAATGAATTACGCATTGAGAGTGATGTAATCGGTTTGGAGTACTTGTCTTGCTCAACTTGACCAGATTGCAAGCTGTTGAGTCATTTACACTCCCTGCTTCTGGGACTGCTGCTGGTGCTCACCCTGCTTCTGACCCTCGTCAGCCTGCTTGGTGCCAGTCTTTCCTTAATTCTTGTCATTCTTGTCCTTCTTCTTGTGGTCGTTCTTCTTCTCATCTTTGTCCTTCTTCTTCTTGTCCTTGTCCTCCTCCTTTTCTCCTCTTTGTCCTTCTTCTTGTTCTTGTCGTTGTCCTTCTTGTCCTTGCCGCCATCCTGCTTCTTGTCGTTGCCATCGCCCTGGTTCGTGTTGCCCTGGCTCGGCGTGTTCTGCTTACCCTGCTCGATCAAGCCACGAAGACCACCACCAGCACCAAGTTGGCGATCCACCTGCAGTCCCTCAACCATGTTGTTGGACTTCACAGAGTCAGCTTCAGTAGTCAGGTCCCATGCCGCATTGGTGGGGGCAGCAGTCGCTGTGATGATAGCCACGGTCAATGCGATGATGTTTGAAATCTTCATGGAGCTTGAGTAGGTGAACGGAGTGGAGTCACAGGAGGTGTTAAGCTTGAGTTTGGCTCAGCAAATTGCAGAATGAGCTTACGGTCGATGAGTTCATCTCCTAGTGAATTTCAATAGGCGATGAACTCGATTCAGTTTGAAAGGGACCGCGCAACTATGATCAAGTCGATCTTCATCCGAATCATCGTTCGAACAGCACACGTTTGTCAAGAACGGGGCGCTAGGGAAGCTTCAACGCTATGATACGCGCACAAAGACCAAATGCATTTTTATCCTTGCGAACTGTCGTGCCATCAACGCGATAGATGACTACCGATAGGACAAACTCCAAGCGCTTATTAGACTATCGCGCTTGGCATGCAATGAATGGGGCTTAAAACTCATAATTAGTTGTCGATAAACTGCGCACATCGTGGATCAAGGCACATGAGGTTTCTTAGAAAATCGTGACAGTAAATGCGCATAATGTTGAGCTGTGGCGACATCCGCCAATGCGAATTTACAACACGGAATGCACAGTATAGTCTGTATTAGAAACGTGCGGACGCCATCTAATTACGCGATGGTCGTCCAACAAAAGTGAGGATCTGACAAGACGCCGTGCGTCTTGTCTATTGAATTCGACTGCATTTCGAGCGAGAATCAGTGCATTTCATCTGGGTGTACCAGTCGACGCGCGGAAGACGACGCACATACCGACAGCAAGCTCCGCCCGACTACGACACGAAACTTAGTTGATCAAAACCAGTCGAACGCTTTGAAACGAAACCAGTAGATATCTACTGGTTTATTTAATTCCTCTCCTTTTGGTCCTCGTGATCTTTTTTATCCTCCTGGTCCTTTTGATCATCGTGGTCCTTTTGGTCTTCGTGATCTTTGTTCCTCCTGGTCATGTTGGCCCTCCTGGTCCTTTTGGTCCTCCTTGGCATTGTCTTGGTTCTTTTTGCCGCCATTTTCTTCCTTTTTGTCCTTTCATCGTCCTCCTTGCCATCTTCTTGGTTATGCCTGCTGTCTTCATTCTGGTTGGCATTTTCGCCTTTGACTAGACGAGTCCTGTTGACTGGGTGTATTTTGCTCACTCTACTCCGCTGAGCCACGAAGGACACTGCCACCTCCAAGCCGACGGTTAGTTTGTAGGCCTTCAATCGCTTGAAATGGCACCAACATCACCTGAACCTACTTCGCGTTCACCTTTCAACTTATCTACCGCGTACTACGATGCACGAAAAAACTCGCCATGCGGCAGCCCGGGTCCTCGCATTCCTTCACCGTGAGTTGGATCGTTCCCAGTACGCGTGATTCCTGGCCACCAACGGCAACAGAAAACGTGAAGGCATCTACCCCACGGAACCCTGTCTGCGGGACGTACTTGACGACCCGATCGCCGACCACCCGCAATAGTTTGAGCGCCGTATCACCCTGAAGACCAACGTAGAAATACGGGTCCATGTTGATCGCAGCTAGACATGCTGCGTCACACACTAGCGAAGGCAAACGCTTTTGCCGTTCGCTCGGGTCACGCAGTATTTCAACACCACCAAACTGCTCGTAACCCATTAAGAAGTTGGTCAATTCGCGATTGCGTGTGAGTGTAGGAAGGTCCACATAGCTGTTCGGTGAATATCGTCGAAGGTAGGCGTCTGCCTCCATGGAGTCCAGCAAACCGTTCCCATCTGCATCAAGATGATCGCGTTCGGTCTCGTCCAATGCGACGTATAGCGTCCCGTGTCGTGGAAGTGCGTGCAATTGGGCCTGAAAGTCCATGTAGTACGCACGAGTCTCGCCTGCTTGGTTGGTGATATGCAATGTCCAATCCGAGATGCCACCGGCAGTAGCATTTCTTCTTCCTCCTTGCTGCCGTTGACTACTTTATCCGTAATCGTCAAAGTCCAGAGACCTTCGCTAGGCATCCCACCGAAAGTGTATTTGAAAGGGTCTTCCAGTGACCACGTTTTGCCACCAGGGAAGTACGCAGTTCGCACAGGAGTGCCACCGGAATATTGCGAAAGCACGTGGTTCTGCTCTGCAAACACTTCAACTTCAGTGATTGTCAAGATGCCATGGGGTAATTCTGCTATGATACGCACATACTGTGCCTTGGTGCCTGACGGTGGCACCACTGAAATTGCACTGCGGTTTGCTTGACTTGCATCGACACGATACGAGAAAATGGAGCGGTTGTACGCGTCCGCAAAAGACTCGAAATTCATCACGGCTGAGCTGTCGAAAAGCATGACCCAAAATGGAAACATGGACTGATCATCTTCTCGGACTGCTGTGCTCGCGCTGGGTATTGTCGTTTCTTCATTCCGGTACAGGACAGGATCGCTGTCATCATCGATAGACAAAGGCGTTGCGAGTTTAACAACGCCGTTGCCACCACAAATGTTGTGCACACCAACAGATAGCACTGATGGCACTGTGCCCTCTGCAGAGCTGTCTGGTCGTGCGTTGTCCAGGAAAGTGATACGCCATGTAAATGCACCGTTGGGAGACAGCGCAGCGTTGCGAGGTTCACGCGTTATGAACAAACGGGGCATGACATCTCCTAGCGCCAAGAGCTTTGCCTGAATGGACTCTCCGAGACCAATGACTAGAGTACTGACTCGTGCATTTTCGTTGGCGACCATAGCCACCGCATTGTAGTTGATGCTCTCGGTCATAAGCTGCTTCCTCCCATCTGATGTAGTGAAGACCAACGTGAAGTCACCTGTCACGGGAGAAGTCCCATCGTTCGAGTCCACGCGCAAGGTGAAAACAATTGCAGGAATGTCGGGATTCCGATCGGGCACCCAAATGCGCACAGAGCCGATTATGGAGCTTTCAACCAGGCGAAGTTCCCACCATGCAGACTCATTTTCAGCTGGCGAAGAAAGTGTTCGAGCGACATTCTGAGTGGTAATGTCCGCACCCCGAATTCTCCCGTCGATAGCGTTCATTGCGTCACACTTGCCACTGGTTGAGCTTTGTAGTGCTGTAGACCCACCATCCTGAGCTAAGTTCCGCACTCCACCAAAGTCACTAAAGCTATAGTCCCAGCCGACACCACTGGTTGGATTAGGTGCCTCCGAAGCTAGCTGCGCACGGTTAGTCAAAACACTAGGAGTGTCTGGGATACCAAAAGCGTCGCGTTCTGCACAGCAGCCGTCAAAAATGACACTTTGACGTTCCCCGTGGAAAACACGCGCGCGGAGATCATTTGCTCGGGGATGATAAAGTCCACGCAGCTCCACCCGCATATCGCTTACAAGTTGGAACTTTGATGCAAGGCCTGATGTCCTAGTGCGAATAAGGCTAATATCGCCGAGGTCTGTTGGTATAAGCTGCAGGTCAGCGTCCAATGTAGGTTTCACCGCAAGTCGTGTGATCCGAGCTCCGTTGAGTTGAATGAACACACGCGGATCGTACGAAAAGTCTTGAAGGTCAATATCGCCGCTCTTAACCGTGAAGAGAAATGCTGTTTTCGTCTCTGAGCTTCGAGACGAATCGTATACCGCAACTCGAGACGAATTCTGGATGGAGACGGATGGCAGCCCACCTGTGGTGTCGACTTTGACAGACGTGGACCATTGCACCACGACGTCGACGCTCTCACCAGTAACATACGCCCCAGGCCGTTTGTTGGTGAAAACGTGTGCCACCTGAGGTTGATCCGTGTTGATACGTAGTGCGTGGGCATAGCTGAGACTTCGGTACAAATCTGCAGCAGCGTCTAGACTTGTCTGTTCAATTGATGGCGTACCACGGAAACATCCCAGCAAGTACGGCGTGGTCATCGTTACATGGTATCGATATGTACCGTCGTCACCAATACGGCCATTGCATGCATCGAGATCAGTAGGAATCTGGCCATTCTCGTTGTATGGGCCGAAAAGCGGAAATCCATCGAACGCAAACCCCAGCAGCGGCGATGGCATGCCAGCCTGATCTCCAAGCTCTACCAGCAGACAATCAGGCGATGCATAAAACCGATATTCACCTCCAGCATCCACAAGTCCGTTGCATTTGTCTAGCAGCACGAATGCTGGGTTTGTACTACTCATCACATTGCCGCCATATTTGTCGGAATTGGAATTAAAAAATGGCACACCGTTCACCATGACGCCTATGGGCGTGTCGTATGGGAGAGCTGTCGTGGTTGCACTCGCTACTGGGTCTCGCGGGAACTGAAAAACGTAGTCCTGTTCATACACCGTGAATTTGTTGTACACATTTGGGAATGGTCCGAACTTGCTACCATTTGGTGGCACGCCTGTACTGCGCACAATCACGCTAGTTGACGTGTACACCACCGAAACGCCCTCAGGATTTAGCCATGCTGCAGCGTTAAAAATGGTCGGGTTCTCGTCAATAACGAAGCTGTTAAATCGACTTAGCTCTGATAGTGATAGACCTTCAATCGCTGAAATGTCCGCTGGGTAGCGAAAGACTGATAGCTGGGAGTTTGCGGCTGCTGTTGTATCGACACCTTTCAAGCAAGGCATGAATGGTGAGGCTCCAGGTACTGCAGTTTGTACTAGATGATACCCATATTGGCCATCTAGTCTTATTCTTCCATGGCACTCGTCCAAATCACTGGGTAGCTCCCCGTTTTCATTATAATAGCCATAGATTGGAAATCCATCCAGAGCATATCCGATCATAATTGACGGTTGTTGAGCCGTTTGCACAGTCAGTGATGGTGCCGCATTGCGAGGTTCGTGAGCGGCTGAAAGATAGCATGTTGGTAGTCCCACGTAAAAGTATCGATTATCTGCATCGATGGCACCGCCACATTCATCCGTTGAGCGAGCACTTTCGTTGCTGCTCTTGAAGAGTATCCCATTGAGAAAAATTCCGATGAATCCACCCGGTGCATGTAACGCACTAAGGGGGCGGTTCCTCTGCTTTGGAAATCGATCTAGCTCGATAAAATACTTTTGCTCCTTGATGATGCCAAGTAGTTTGCTTTCGTGGTCTGGAATACTGTTGGTGTAAATGTTGCTCGCTGCTCGCTGATGTAAAATTGTGAAGTCACTCACGAGCGTCACACCGAGCACAGTCTCACCTTTTACGATACCTGTGGTTGGTTCTATCTGTGTGACGTAGGTGACATCGTTGTGAGACGTAGGATAGCGTATCTCTGCCCAATCGTTTACCTCAGGAAGATCTAGCACGGCGTTTGTCACGGGAAATGTTGCGGAGCGCTTGATACTGCTACCAAGGCCGCCTAGCTGCAATGCATTTGCTGAACTGGAGCAAATGACGAGCTTATCAAATTTGCGTTTATCTGGAGCACTTCGCTCCGAAACGGGGCAACGTCTGTACTCCAGTCGATCAACTTGGTCACCCACTTGGACTTCATACTCAAACAACAGCACATCAGTCCCGGACCCAGAAGTGTAAAAAGCTCTCTTCGCCAGATCCGGTGTATCAGGGTTCCCCGTTTCGAGTTGCAATGTCGGCTTCGGACCGGCCACTGTGACGCGTGCTGAGAATGTCACGGAAATTGTGAGCGTATCGCCTGCTGTATAGACCCCGTCCGACGTTGGACTTCCCACGCTGATCACTCGTGGGGGTTCTAAAGTATCAATGTGGATGTCGCGGTTGTTGCTAAGACTTCCGGTCGCGCCAGGAACAGGAAGCCGCAGCGATGCAAATCGATACTGCTTCAATTCACTAGCTGCAGCGGACAATTGTGCATTTGAGAAGGACATCGAGAGTGCGTCGATGCTTGAATACTCCAGTGGAAGAGCCATATCACCTACACGGGTAGTGTATGAAAATGTCAAAACCTTCGTTCCGGAGCCTGCAGTGTACACAGCAAACGGTTCGACCGTGTTGTCGTCTAATGCATTGACGTCTGTGTTGGATGCAACTGAAAGCTTCAAGCGAGGTGAAGCATCGTTTGGGACGATCACTGCTTCCGAAAACGTGATGATGATATCGATTACCTGGCCTGCACCGTACACTCCATTCGCGACTCCAGATGAAACGGATACAATTCGTGGTGATGCTGCATCGACTCGGAGTGCAGACGCGAAACTGAGACTACCTTTTGCTCCGGGTAAAGGCAACGTATTCGTAGCAATTAAAGATGGCGCTGCTGTGGATTGAAGAATGGAGCACTGTAGACTGTTTGATCCGGCGTAGTCGAGTTGTGCTGAGTGATCACCGAATTCAACAGTATATACGAACTCAAGCAACTTGGTTTCAGACCCGCCAGCATAAACTGCTTTTCGGTCCTCGATA
>JAAVTI010001137.1:0-60129 GCA_011947335.1 Phytophthora constricta | reverse complement strand
TGGCCCTGTTAAACCCGCTAAAAGATATTTTCTCGGCGATTCCCGTACTCTAGTGCATCTGGCACGTTATCAAGGATATCCAGAAACATGCTCGTCGTAAGGATTTGTCTCAAGTCTTGGACACGGAGCACTCATCTGAACGAACCAACAACAAAAATACAAAGACAGCGACCGTCATATATAATTTTGTAAAACATTTGTGGAGCTTACTAAAGCGTCTACTGAAGAAGAATACACTCGGCTGCATCACATATTGCATGACCTATCCCCTGCCGAAGCCAAATACATTGACACAACTTGGCTGGATATTTGGAAGATGAGGATCGTTCGCTGTTGGACCAACCGTGCGGCGCATTTTAACATGCAAGCCACTTCTCGTGCTGAGGGTTATCACTCTGAGGTTGGCTAAATTCATCGCGTGGTGATTTACACACTCTCCACGATACCATGAAGCACTGGTGGCGGCAGTCCATCAAGAGTTACGACAATTAAATGTCTGATCATTGAGTAAAGATCCGCAAGTCCCTACGGGGATATTTGTTTAGCGGTATTGTGAAGGTAATTCACAATTACGCGCTGAGTAGGTGCATTGAGACTCTCAAGAGAAACGTAGATCAACTATGCACTGGAATCTATACACGCACAACTGGGCTTCCCTGTCATCACGTGTTGCACAAATTGCAAACAGAAAAGATATCTCTTAAACCCTTGCAGTTTCATGTCCATTGGAGGATTAGTCGGTGTGAGGTACCCCCACACACTCAGCCGGCTAGACCTCTTGAACCTGAACTAATTGCTACGCGCTGGGAAGCTGCTAAACGACAACGATGTCGGCAAAGGCATCTCACAAAAAGGTGCTGGAGTAAACGGTACCCGTAGAGATCCACCAGGGTTCGAGCTCTCGTTGCTAGAAGTGCCATTTGACGAGCTAGAACCACCGACATCGCACAATATGGCTCGCAGCGACTCGACAGACTTTTTTGTCAGTGTAGACACTGTGTCATCCTTTGTCGAGCCAACGGCAGCTCGAATGGACCCAGACACGGCTGCAGCTCCAAGCATTTCAGCCCTGTTAGCAATGCCAATCGGCGAGATCCGCACTTCAACTCTAACGACCGCTATCATCCGTATTGGTAGCACGGCCATCTCACGGGTAGTCACTACAATGTGAATCAACACACAAACACTTCATTAGCACAACCTCTTACGCTTGGATACTTATTTCGCCTTTTACACATAACAGTGCATGCACTTTTTCATATTTGAGACCAACCAGCATTGAAGCAGTAATCGCCATAGTAGTCACCACATGGTTGGAAACTGTGCACTGAAAATTGTGCGGAAGCTTGTCTACCAAAAATGCTCTCCAGAGTTGCAGTGTTTTCCGCTTCGCGTAACGAACAACTGGCACGGGGGTGCCGCTGGAGTTTTGGGGTAGTGCGAGTATAATCTCCTCTAAAATGACAGTGGTAGTCTCTTTAAAACACAAGTCCTATATGCGGGGTAAGATGGTAGGTGTAGCTCAGAGCCATACTAATAGGAAGTGAACTCATTCGGCAATTTATCACCACCACTCCACTCTCCAGTCGGACAAACACGATACGATTTTTCCCCAACGCAGTGCATTCCTTGAAAAATCCACTGTCGCGGAAAAGCGTAAATGTTCTCGTGATAGCTCGTACTAGTTTCGCGCTTGGGCTCGCTTTCAGTTATATGAGGGGTTCATCTACTAGACGTGTTTTTGTTAGCAGAGTCTTATCGGGCATCAAATCGAGAGCCCTGTCTCAGATATTTATCGGTACATATAGACCCTCAATTATCATGGCGTCGGGAACGAAAAATTTATTCCAATTTCAGGGTATTCCAATATCGGGATGTACCGTTTTAGCGGTATCACAATTATCGCTGTCAAAAGCGCTAACTTCCATCACCAAAGCACATAGCAGCCAACTATTTGTTGCAAGGAGCTCATCAACGCCTCGCCAACTAAACATCTTGGATATCGCTCACCAACGCGTAAAACAGCTGCAAATGTGTCAGCACTGTTTGCAATATCCATCGAAAAATAAACCTAACTATGTGGACTTCTATAGCATTTTCTCGGAGATGATTTTATTTCGTGTCGATACTGTAGAGTGGCAGACGGATTAGTGAGCTGGTTCATGAAATCCAGCGAGTATTCCGAGAGGAATTGGGGATACACAAGGGCAGACAATGCCGGTGTCAATGCAGACTTCTCACAGATCGACCTGGACGAAGGTGACTTTCCATAGTTAAGCACCCTTTTGAGAAATAGTTTTGATTTTCTATTCTATATTACGTCAGAGGGATTTAGTAATAATCACTTAGCTTTGTGGGCCGGAGACGAAAATTGCTCGACGGACCTTCAAAAAGAAGATAGCAGCTCACGCTGCAAAGGTTGCGTGCACGGTGCAGCAAGCCACACAACGCGAGTGGACGGCAACGCACCCAGAACTAGCGACGGTTGTGGCTACGCTGACCTGGAAACACGTATATCATGTGAAGGGTGCCTCCCCATATCACATTCAGACGCTTGCAAGGCCAAAGTACAATCGTTTGAGGCTGAGGACTTGCACCGAGAGTAGTGTCAGATGCGGAGCGCTCTCCTGTACAGACGAGGGAGGTGGAACGGAACATGGAGTGCGGTCTTGCCCGGAGGCTCAGGCATGCTGGTCTTATGTGGCCGACTATGGGGCTATCCACTAACGCGGCAGCCATCACGCCATCGCCGGGATATTTTTACTTTAACGTTGAGCACGACGCCGAAGTGCCTAGTGCAGGCGGGCGAAAAGAAAGGAGAAGAATTGGTACATATTGAACACGGTAGCAGGAGCCATGTGGGCACTGACCTGTGTCGTAACCTTTGCGGCACTTTGGCGGCGCAACGTTGATAGGCTCCACTCGGATCCACGTTAGCGTAATAGTTCCAGTCGTACCCCTCGCTAATCCGTGAAACCTTGACGAGGTTTTGAAGCCGTCTTACCCGCTCAACGCCTTTTCAATAGCCAAGATACGGGTCGCGACAATAATCCTTGACGACATGAGGAGGAATGAGGCCCAGGACAGTATGCCGGGGCAGCAGTCGGTGGTCAAGGTCGGATACTTCGACGGCGGGTCTCGCGGGAACCCGGGTCCTGGCAGCAGCGGCAGCGTGATGTTTGCAATCGACCCAAGAACCGGCAGGCATGAGCCTCTATGGGCGGCGGCTACAGCGCTAGGACGGGTCTCCACGACCAATAACGTCACGGAATTTGTCGGACTATGGAATGGACTGACATACACGTCGTAAAGAGACATCTCACTCATTCTAAGGATGATGAAGGCTAAGACGCCACCTAAAACAGCCAAAATGAAGAAATGGTATCGTACAACCAGAAGACTTCCAGACCTGTGCCAAGTCGCGACCTGGACACATCATTACCGCAAGCACAACAAAACAGCAGATTGGCTCGCCAATCTAGCGATGGACACCAAGCAAAGCAGAGAACTTACCTTCAGCATGGGGACGGAATCCTCGGAGATGAAGCTCGGCGCTCAAGAGCACGGCGCCGAAGACGTACAGCACTGGATTTCAAAACAGGAGATGTGGGCCCACGAGCCAAGCACAAGCAAAATTTAAGCACACCCGCAATTCGGCGGCAACCGGCACGGGATTACTTACAGTGCTGGAATGGATATTTGAGTTCAATCTACAAAGACAAGTAACACAATATGCCTCACACTTAGTATTATTATTATTACTTACCTTTGTTTGCTATGCGTGGCTAGTTGGTCATCGGGAACCGACATTTTATTCCATTTGAGCGGGTATTCTGTGAGGTTTTTGCACTTTGTCGTCTCTCTGCTTAGTTCCCTACCGCTAGGCATGCGTCCTGCGCATGCCGGGCGTGTGGCCTGTGAGGTCAGCAGTTGAAATGAGACCAATGGAGCGATACGATTGGATGATCTTTTGGGGTCGGCCGGATGTGATTGGGCGAGGATTACAACTAGTGATTTGTCCGTTCCCGTTTCACACACTGTTCCCGTTTCATCATGGACAATCACAATGAGAGGTTCATCTGTGCAAGGTGACCAGAAACTACCTAGGCAAGACCGGTTACTGTTGTGAGTCGTGGACACGAATCGTGAGAGTCGTCACCCCACCAGTCAAGTCGATCGTCACTTGGTCCACAATACATGTGGATTCGACACGACTTCCGCACGGTGGAAGCAGGCACAGTGCACAGGACGGGAGAAGCTATGGAGCTCGAGCAGTGTTGGTAAAACTATGGTTGCAAAAAAGCTGCAAAACCAGAAAACCTGACGCTGTTGATTTTACGCTGGCTTTATTGTGGATTTTCTGTGGTTGCAAAGTTTGTGTAGCAATGCTGTGTCTTAGTCGGTGACACGTTTGAGTAAAGCTCCTGGTCAACGCCCGGCTAGCTTGCTGCAACGGGTTGGCGTCTGCACTGAGACTTTCAGCGCAGTGCCCAGCGGGCCGTATCAGCTAGTCATTTGACGTGCGCTTCACAGCAGCCTCGTCCCCTTCCTCGGTCCCATTCTCGGTCCTGCCGCGTTCCCCGCACCCATCGCCCAGTCGCGACCACGGCAAACTTCTCCGCGGAGCAGCTCGAGGCGTGTATGATTGCATCTCACTTACCCGGATACGGAACCGATCAAGCGTGTGAAGGCAGCGCTCAAGGTGTACATAAAGCAGCTCGCAGCCATGGGCGGCTTGCTCATGGGATGCGGTTGTCAGTTCTCTCTGAGAGCTGAAACATCCGCGTAATTGGAAAAGAAGACGGGAACGTCGATGTGGTAGTGTGGGCGGGAGATCAGCCGCTGGTGCTGAAGTCCGCGGCAGCCCCTAGAGTGTCGACTGCGTGATCACCCGAGACAGTAATAGGAGTCGTCAAAATCCCTGCACCAACGCAACTCCCGAGTTCAAACTTCCTACATCAGCCAGAGCAGCACCAGGCGAGAGTCCTGCCGCCAACTGCCATCGTCTCAATTGTTGTCGTCTCAATCGCTGTTGGTTGAACTACCTCATCACTTGTAGGTATGTCGGATGGAACCAATTACACGGCTACCTTAGCAGAACGCCCACCACTAGGTGGCTTATGTGGGACTTGTATAGCTGATGCATCACCTGACAATGGTATGGGTTTGACCGTGGTCCGTCGTCGACTAAAGCACGAATAGCGGCAGCGGCAGCGCCATAGCCTGAACAGAGGACGAAGGCGTTTCCTAATAGCGGGAAGGATGCGTCCGAGAGTTTGGCGCAGCACAGGAAGCAGCACGTTTATCCACACAGTGGACAAAATAATCAGAACCTACAGTAGATAGGGAAACAATCTTCATGGAAGTAGAGTGCAAATCCTTTCTAGGTTTACTATATACAACAGCGATAAAACCGTCACGCCGAGTGAGTACTTGGCGTGCAGTGGTCAGCGATGAGGAATAATATCTCACACAGCCGAGCACCATTATCCTCTGCCCACGCCTACGATGGGGCCGTTGGGGGCTTAAAAGTGTCATGCTGTTCACAAGTATGCCATGTCATCCATAAGAATTGGCTGGAACTCATCGGCCTGCATCAAAGGCCTACCTGGTGTCGCATCTGTCGTCTGCTTGCATATCTCCGACAGAGTAACCTTCAATCCCCGCAATCCTTTCGGTATGATACGTTCTTGCGCGAATGAAGTCACAAGGTGAGGGTCATCTGGAAATCGCTGTCGATCAGCTTGTGGAATCTCAGCATTCGCTAAGAGTGCGATCTTAGAAACCATATCATCAAATTTCTTGCGCTGGTTTCTTGTATCGTACTCGCTTTCAGTAAGTAGCCTTTCTTTATCGCTGGTGTAATTGATGCTACGAGCTTGATACTTCAGAGCTGTCTTGTGGGCGTCATCGTCGTCCGCGCTACATCGACTATCGATGTTATCATCCGCCCCGTGTTCATAGGCATCGGCTTGCCGTAGGTCGTCATTATTTGCACCACCCTAATTTCGTCACCGAAATCGTTCCAATCATATGTAGTTTGATTTACAGCATCACCTGATGTAGTCGGGGATCTTCACCATCATTTAGGTTACCAAGAATATCTATCCAATACTCAAATGCATCTTCCGAGGCATCATCGTCACTTTCATCATCAGACTCTTCGTGGGGTTGATCAAAGCGATAATCATGAACAATTGGGCGTTCTTCCGGGCGAGTAAGCCTAGTCGAGGTAACGGTCGTGGTTGTGCTTTTGGTCAAATCGCGTACGTACTTACGGACCACGGCGACCTTATTACCTTCTCGACGCTCGTTCGATTTTTTTGGCTGTGTGAATTAAGGCTAGTTCACTGAATTAGCGCTCGCAGGTTCCAGTATTAGCTGTAATAGAAAGAATCACGGTTGCGAGATCGAGTAGCTTGCTGTTGCGCATGAGAAAATCGGCAGAATCCCTGGATAGTGTCCACGCTTTCGAATGTTGGTGTTGAAAGCCTGTCCTGAAGCTATTTCAGCATGTCGGTAAACAAATTGGTAGTGTCATTGCCGACGAAGCGTCGGTAGTAATAGGCTGCTATTCGGCATAGCGATGTTAGCGTTGTCATGGTGGTCTTATTCATAAGGTGTTAACAAGATTCCACGGTTAATGGGTGCAAAAATAACGCTAAGAGCATGAGCGGTTGGTCGCACGAACATCAGTATTTTTCCAGCAGCTTATTGAGGTTGCTGTTGCCAATGCTCGCAAACGTAAACATGTCAAGGTAGCAAATGACGACGTCCGCCGATGTACTTTCAGCTCGTTGCAACTTATGAGAAGCAAATGCAAGAGGCCGCACGACTTTTTGGATTCAGCCAACATCTCCCAGAAGGAATTCCTACGAAACACCCGTAGCACTTTGGGAATATTGCAGTCTCGAAAGGTATGCGCAAAATTCAGGAGTGATCCACGAACTCGAAGCAAAGACGCAAAACAGCCTTGCATGCTATTCCAACGCGTCTCGCATAGCTGCTTAAAGTTGAGAAAATACCCATACTTCTGCTTGATACACGATTTGGCTTCCTGCAACCACTTCAAGGCTAGCAAAGTCACTGCATGTGACGCTTGTTTGGTAACAGTAGAGTACTCAGACTTTAGAACCGCCTTCGCCAATTATTAGTGGCGTGCGCGAAGCAAATCACGCGAGGGTTCCTGGGCCAACGATGACTCAAAATTCTTCGAGCACGCGCACACTGCCCGGCATTGTCAGTGGTGATGGCTCCAATTTTCCAGACACCCTTCTGCATATCCATCATAATTTCCTCCATTTGTATCGCAATCGATAATCCATCATGGTGCGAACCTGTAGGAGAAGGGCCATACGTCACCTCATTGCCAAAGAGCGTCAACTGAGAGCCCAATAGGTTTCGATGAGCTATATTGTGCCATGCGTCCGGCGTAAAGTTTACACGTCCACCTGTTTCCATTTGACAGGCCTTTAACGCGACAACAAAGCGTTCTTGACATACTACAGCCTGCCGTTCTAGAATGGGTCCACCCAGTTGCTTTCGATTTGGTAGTTCCAGCGCAGCCATAGCGCGCGCTTCTTGAAACACGCGTAAGGTCGAATCTCGCTCAATAAAACTAAAGGGTAACACATTATCTGCGATAAAATGGAGAAGAGACTTCTGAAAATTGTTTCGTGCTTGGTCCTGAGGTATCCGACAAAAATAATCGTCAATTTGTCTCTGTTGTTTAGATCCTATTTCCAGCAACCGACTACCCTCGCTTTGCGGGGTTATACGTATTGCATTGCTCGTAGGTGTTGACCTGGAAATGCGCGAGCGATCTTCTATCTCTTGGTGTCTAGCTAGATATAGCTTGTAGTGATCACAATTGTCCAAATCAGATTTGTAATTGGCGCTCCTGCCTACCAGTGGCAATGCTCCAGTACTCCGTGGCGCGGGTTGATTAGGGGGATAGTTGCAATTCCCAGCCGTTGTAGTCACTGGTGGAATTTTTGGATTAGCTGAAATAGTTGCCATCTGAGGTTGCGCAGCCCTACACACCGTCAAACTACGCTGTTCGTCTCTTGTGCTCGGTTGCAGAGCTTGTTCGTCACCCGCCAATGGACGAGGTGCGTCTTACGTAGTTGAGGGCTCCATTGACTCAGGATCGGGCTCATGACAACCTGATGAAAGACACGTTGCACCACTGTCTGGATCATCAGGAGAATTCAGTGGGCTCTCCGAGAAGTGAGCGGCACAGTGCCTACAAATATGCCACTTCCGATCAAAATCACCAGCAGCCACTTCGAGGTCAATGAACTCGTTGCGCTCGGCCCATGTTTTCATCGGGGCTGGATTTGGAGCGACGTTCTTTGCGCATGAATCTTTCTAGGAATCTATTGACAAGCCAACTTCAACCTGGCTGCTGATTGCAAAGTCAACAGCCGACGTAAAACCTGGTTTAACTGGTTTTATTGGTAGCTTTTCCTGTGGGTTTTTATTAAACCACAAATTCGAAAAACACCTCCGCCAACACTGGCTCGAGCTTGGGAGCTCGAGGTGGCATAAATCAGACATTTCGACAAAAAAGCAGCTAACATGTACTCTACAGACAATCCTCTTCTTAGTGATAGCTTCGGGAAGAGGCTATTTATCACTAGCAAGAGGTATCACTATCACGAATTGTACAGATGAACCCCTCGTTAGTAATCCCTAGAATACACCCTCAAATGGATTAAAATGTTGATTCTCGATGAACAACTAGACACGCGTGGTATACAAAGCTAAGTAAATATTACTAAATCCCCTCTGACGGAATGTGGAATAAAAAATCGACGTATATTCCGTCAAAAGGGTGCTTAACTATGGCTAAAGTCAAAGTCGTACAGGTCGATCTATGAAGTCTAGCATTGACACCTGCATCTTCCGTCCTTGTTTGTTTTCCAAGTCCTGTCGTAATAATCGCTGCATTGTACGAAGTCCGCTCACCGATCTTAAAACCCTGAGGTTTCATCGACTACCCAATAAATAACGATGGCAGCCGTTCGGAGTCGTCTGCGTCACATGTGAAGGCGATAGTGAAGTGCTTCCTGTCCTTCTTTTTTCGCAAGGCGCTTCTTAGCTATAGTGCGGTCGGGGGCATTGAGGAAAACAGCCCAGTCTCATACATGTTTGAAGAAGTTGCGAAGTTCATAGTCCTTAAACTTTCGCTGAATATCAATGATTGGTACACCAACTGCCGAACCGCTATCTCCATGCGACTTCGTACTGGAGAAGTCATGCCTTATATTGAAGCGATGTAGCCATCCATTAGACCTGTATCGAACTTCAGAATTTCTGCAAAGCGTGCTGCCTTCACCCTCACGGCTTCACCCGTGACGTTGACATTTGTTTTCCTAGCACCACGTTACCCAGTTTGCGAGAGCAGAATCACTCTCCAATGTGCTGGGAAAAGCAGAGATAGAGCAAAAACAGACCCATACTCAATTCCATACGAACAGAGTGTTGGCTCCCGATATGACTGGTTCACCTAAGCTGGCGCATACGGAGCCTGAGGAGGTGACACCTCGCCCCCGGACCCTGGGGATCCACCTATGACGCCGCCTGCATCGTCTGATGGGGAGAACGGTGCCAGAGTTGCAACACAGCGAGCCACTCACCAGCCTCGCAGTTGGGCCCAGGTGTGACTCATCCGGTAGAGTAGAAGAAGCTACGAACTTCACTCGACAAGACATGGGAAGGCGTGCCGCCGTTGGGCGTAAAGTGGAGATGATCAAGCAGGCTTAGAAACCAAGTGCCGTACATGATAATGAGCACCTACGCCCGCTCACACCACTGGAACAGCGAACGATACAGGCCTGTCTAAGTCAATCATTTGAATTGCGGCACCCCCAGCCTTCATCAAGGCAACGCTACCGGTGCTTCAACGAGCAATCTTCGAAGATGTTCACCGACATCACGTGGAGTACACGCTGACGGCGGACGTGCCAGCTGGAGTCCAATTGGGCAAGGACCCTGCACATATGACGATCTTTAAGGCACTTTTCCAATCCAACACGGATTAGGTACACGGCATGCCTATGGTCGAACGCTTAGTGAAAGACGTCAAGCGACTCTCCTTTGACGGTCACCACACTTTACGTGCAGCATTTTACTCCAGGAGAGTTGCAAAATACTGGGAAGGGACAACGCTGAGACTGCAACGTGTCGTCATCGAGTTGGGTGACACCACTCGCGACCCGACTCAACCGCGCACGGGAACTTTTACTCGGGCACAGTTGAGCCAGCAATACGCGGTGAGGGTACTTGGCGCGAGCCAGCTTTCGATTGTAGATATCACGCATGCAATATCGGATGTTGCGAGAGCCTTCGTGCTAGATGTGGAATCGCCGAGGTCGGAAGCGCTGGACATTGTAGACCATGGCTACAACCTAGTGCGGTTTAATCAAACTGTGTGTCCTGATGCGTTGCGCAATGTCACGCACACTGATCTTGGTGGAACTGCAGTGCTTACTCACCATTTCCAGGCTAATATGCGCATTCCGTGCTATCGCTGCTTCAGTGCATGATATAGAGCGGGCCAATGTCGCGTCAGCCTTGCATTGTTGGCGCAAACCAGACGTACCCTGCAGCGTCGTTACAAGGGGGTGGTAACGCAGTTTTCGACTGCGCCAGCCTCGGCATTTGTGCATCAAGATGTACGGGACCTTCAAAGTTACCTCATGCAACTTTAAAGCACTCTCGAGTCGAATTTACTTAAGAGCACGACGGAAACGCCGATTAACCCCTCTAAGAGATTTAAGTCAACCCGCCGGTAGCGTTGTCAGCATCGAATGCTGGACTGGGTGCAGACAAGGGAAGCCAAGACAATCGCGATAGTTTTACCAAGGTGAAATCCAAGAAAACTAAACGGCGACGTAAGAAAACTCTGGATCAGCCAACAGACAGTACTCCCAACACAACTGCACCGAGTGTTGTGAAGACTGAAGGTACTGGCAACAACACTGCGGGAAAAAAGCCGGCCCTGAGAACAAACAAAGCCGTAAGAAAACTCTGGATCAGCCAACAGACAATACTCCCAACACAACTGCACCGAGTGTTGTGAAGACTGAAGGTACTGGCAACAACAATGCGGGAAAAAAGCCGGCCCTGAGAACAAACAAAGCCATGCAGGCGCTGCTGGAGGACGTCAGCGCGGAACGAGTGGGGCTATGGGTCGCCAAACTTTGTTGTGAATTGATCGTTTTCGTGCTGAGCAGTTACAGGGGTTATATAGTGCACTGCTAAAAGAATCGGAAGGAGACGAGGACGCTGACAGTGACACATCAGGCAGAGACGGTGCCCCATACGCGTATCCTTCGCCCCCTGAGCTGCCAGAGACGTCGCCAGACATACCGTCGGGGAACGGGCGGCTGCCATAACAAAAACTGGTGAATATGATGATGCAGAAATGGCAGAGCGAGATCATGTAAGTGATGAGGATGCTGAGATGGCGTATCAAGAGACCGAGGGTGTTCCTGCGGCTAAGTGTGAGACGGCGCCGGACACACATAATGCAGAGCTACAACGGCAACAGACTCGCAATAGTTGACGTACAAGCGGCATTGACAATGAGTCACATAGGCAACGGGAAATCAATACGGAGATAGTGCGTGATGGGTCATCTTTCGGCGAACCAGAGCCAGCAAAGGTGAACATGCCCGAGGAATACTTAGTAGTTATGTGGGTTTATCCGCACCGACATCATCGCAGTCCTCGTCGGCTTCACTTGGATCAGGATCAGAAGTCCCCTTTTCACGGGTATCAGACCTGGAATTGCCGCCCGCAGCTCAACAGGAAGAGGGGGTCGACTTCGCAAGACAGCTTGCACTCAAGCGCATCCTTCACCATCGGTATCACTAGGGGCCCGGTCCGGAACCCAACGCAACCGACATTTTGGATGGACTGATTCAACGGAAGGGAGGTGCGAGTCCCTGCCAATGGACAGTGTGCAATGTTTGCTTTCTACGCGACGACTATCAATCACCCCACTTCACCGCTTCTTGCTACGGTAAATTTAGTGCAAGAGGTTAATACCATCCAACGAAATGTTTACACTATCATGATAGCAAATTTACAGCGAGATTGTCAGCTGGGCATTGTGGACCCTGTCAGGAACTAATACGCATGCATCCAGACTTTCCGACCCCTGACTCGGCTGCGGCTGCGCAGCTATGCCTGCAGTTACGCCAAGAGCGTGATCGAACGGTGGTGGCAACGGTGCCAAGCACCCATTGGGCTGGACCGCACGTATGGGCTAGTACCAGCGACAACCTATACTTGTCTTTGTGGTAAACAAACAGGGTGATGGCCACGCGCTAGTGTACAGTTATGCGGACCACATTATGCCTTTAGTGCGTAGCGAGGATGCAGACATGCATTAAAGTGGAGTGTACCGCGCGCTCACAGACGAAACAACGGATGAGTACCTTAAGGTGTGCGGTCGCTTGCATGTACTACCAACGATGATGCTACTAAAGCGCCAGGAACATCACTTCTACGGGGTATGTCATGGAGAGTTTTTATCGCTGATAGACGGAAGGCGATCCGAAATACGCGAAGGATTTGACTCACCGTTTTGACTGGGCCGAAGGGTACATTACTGTCTGCACAAGTGCTGAAGTGGTTGGCGTGGATGATGATCTAGGTTTTGAGGTGAATACTGACGCTCGACGTGTGAATTTACCGGAGGATACGGACAAAATGAATTTGATTCATCATGGCTGCCTGGCAACATTGCAACGTTTGGATGTGGCCCACCTCCGCATGGGGTGGTCGATACCGTGTGCCCTCGAATTGAACGAAAAGGAATTGGCTCTCCAGATGGTAGTAACCGAAAAAGAAGTACATCGAACTGCAGGCATGGACAAATATGCGGTAGGTCCGATGTCGTCTGGAGCAGAAGAAAATGGTGCTTCACTTCCTCAGCGCTTCCAACTACAGGCGCGGCAGCGCATTCGATACCGAAAGCGCCAGACCTCCAGGACCTTCCGATTGTGCAACGTGGAAAACTCACCGCAGCTCAGGAGGCTAATGTCGAAGCTTTCGAAGAGTGGAGACAACAATTTCGCAGGAATTTCACACTACCTAGCAATCATGCAACAATCGCGTCGATGACTTCTGTGCTACCGTGGCTGCTGCACAACACTCCGGCGCTGATGCACCTTTTCGCCTATCTACCATATCCGGAACTAGCGCTGAAATCCATGAACCCGGACCAACTGCAGCAATGGGGACGCCTGGAAACATAAAATGAGCAATATGATGCGATACGCAGACTGAGTGCGGATACGGATCGACCTGACGCTTTGCAACGGTTTTGTGCGAATGGCTGCAGCTAATCCCAACAGCGGATGGACCTCATAACTGGGCTATGGCCAGGAACGCAGACAAGTGGAGGTGCATTGAGCGATGGACAGATGACGGCTGCGGGCGGGCTAAGCCTTCTGCTCTGCCAGCAGTAACTTGGCACGTAATGCATGTCTTCCCTCATGCCGCCAGGTAGTGCACAGCAACCCCGATGGGAATGGCACCTTCTGGAGCGAGAGCGAGGTGGTACTTGGAATACCCCATCCTGCGCCAATTATGTCAACAGGTCCTGCAGGAAGATGATTGGAGTGACGTGGTCCGGATCCAGTCGAGCCTTACCTGGGATGAGTGGGAGGACATACTACTGTTCCTACCACCACTTCCCTCACGTAACTAAGGGCACCATACGTCCTAGGCCCTTCGATTCTATGCCCATGGGGCATATTAAGAGAACGCCTATACCGAGGCTAAACATGGGCAACAGGCGTCCGCTATCGCCACAAACGCGAGATGAACGCAGCATGCAGAAAACGAGACCACCGCCGTGGTGCAGCCCAGCAGTGGACACCACCGACGTCCACCGGTGCAGCATCATGCACGAAAGACTCAACCCACGCTGCTAGAGTTTTCCCTGTACAAACCCAACTGGGAATGGCGAAAATCACCAAGCAGAAATTTAAGGTGGCGCAGCGTGAGGCTATTTGACGGCGCAAAGCAGAGGAGGTAGTGATGCATCCGCCTACCAGCTCGCTGGCTACGATGCACCCGGCGGATCGTACGTTTGGTGGCGCGACCCAAACCGTCAATGGATTCGGACCTAACGCCTCACGGCGTGCAGAGTGGTTCCGATCATTCAAAAGCACTTTTCCAAAAATTGGCGGCCATATATGCCTGCATGCGGATTGCTTGCTGCTGGAGATGATTTCAACTGTACGCTCGATGATATTGCGGACCGTAGCTAACAGAGCGGATGTGGCCATGATTCTCCTAGACTGAGGGCTCTGCTGTCACATTGGGGTGTGGCGGACTTAATCAAGGAGGCTCGCCCGCGAGTCTGGACGGATGCAGCACTGAAAAATCATCACCACGAAACCAATATCATGCGCCGTGTGGCGGTGAGGCCTCATCACAACTAGATCGTTGGTATGTGTCAACAGCCTTACGGCCGTGGGTAAGCGGGTTTGAAGTTGTCGGTCAAGCCACAAAAGCAGATCACTCTGGGGTCAAGATGCATCTGCAATCTCCGACGGACCCCATCCGGATCAAAAAGCCCCCACGAATCCATCCAGCACCCGCTTATGCAGCTTCGGAGGTGGAAGTCTACACTAAGTACATGCTGAAACAATTTGAGCAGGGGATCTCTGCAAGGGAGGTGACGCCGCAGGAGACCACGCGGTGGTGGGACAAGGTAAAGCTAGATATCGTCAAGGGCACGCTGAACGTTTTCCGACAACAACGACGTAAATTGAAAGCGTCCTACAAGCAGAGACTTAGTCGCCTGGCCCATCAACAAAGACACACGGTGAAAGACAAAAAATTATCTCCGGTTTCGGTCAAGGATATGACTGAACTATTTTCCCTGATGTCGCTTAATGATGTGGAGGGAGGGACGCCAGCGGCACGGCAACGCCGTGCGATTGCAGATTGTAAACGTGATGTGGCACTACTACGGCAGCGGCATCTGTTTACGTCGGCGACTCACTGGGAAGGGAAAACTACCCGCGAATTCTTCCGACGAGTCTCGAGCAAATTTGACGGTAACACAATTCATGCGTTGAAACCGGTGGAAGGCTGTCCGGCACGAGGCGTACATGGGAAGGCGGACACCCTTGCGGATGCCAGGGCCCTATCCTCCAACAGGCACCTACCCAAATCGACGACGTTGCCCAGGTGGAACACTGGCTGGACTGGGACGGAGCCGTGAGTCCGTCGCAACAGGCTATCGATGACGGGGTTTGGGAGGCGGATGTAGCGACAGCCCTCAAAGCCTGTAAACGAGGGAAGGCAAATGGCCCTGATCGCCTGGGTAACGACGGGAATTGAACATACTCCGACGAACTGGTGCCGATAATCGCATTGCTTTTCGAATCCTGGTATGCGGTGGGATTATTTCCTGATTCCTTTCTGGACGCCGGCGTATTCTGTTTAAAAAATCCGGCAACCCTGCGGACGTTCTTAACTGTCGACCGCTAGCCCTGCTTAACACGGATTACAAGCTGTTCACCCGTATCCTAGCTACACGAGTCGGCACAACGCCGCGCTAGCTTATCCACCCTAACCCGAATGGGTTTGTGTCCGACCGTACCATACATGAGACGCTGGATTTGTATGAGGCGGCACAAAGAATGGTGGGGCTGGATGCAGACCAACGGGACGCACTAGTGCTCCTACTCGATTTTCGCAAGGTTTACGACTCGCTGGACAGGCGATACATGGTGAAGGCGTTACGTCGACATGGGTATCCACCGCACTTCATACGCGCAGTCAGTACTTGCACAAAGACACACGGGTACGATTCATCGCGAACGGAGAAAAATCTCGGACAGTGGCTGTGACCAGCGGGATATGGCAATGATGCCCGCTGGCACCGCTGCTATTTATTCGTGCACTGGGCCCTTTTTACAGGGAAATCGATCGAAATCTGGGCTTAAGCGGCATTAAAATTACCACGCAAGCAGGCGAATTTGCGAGTTGCTGGGTATGCGGACGACACCTATATCTGCGAAACCCACGTTTTGTACCAGTATTATACGGTTAGCAGAGATGTTCGGGAGGGCGACGGGTCTCCGTCTCAACCAGACGACGACAATGGTTATAGCACTGAGTCACGAAGGTGCACAGGACCTTGATACTATGTCTGCACCATTGCAATACGAAGAGTGTACTGCGACCGGGCGCTACCTTGGCATACAGGTTGGCAGTCAGCTGGACTCTGAAAATACATGGCAACTCGCGGAGAAACAGCTGTCTACACGACTGGTTTGGCCAGCCAGAAGACTACTACAGCTGATCAACGCAACTTAAGTGCAGGGGCGGTGATAGTGCCCAAATTCCTGTACATTGACAGACACGTGTGGCCGTCTACGCAGACACTAAATCTGTTGGCTCGTAAGATCCAAAATTACATGTGGCATGCGGTATTTGACGCAGACCTCAAGGGTACGAGGGCGTGGCTCAATGCCGACCTGGCATCCTTACCGCGCACGCTAGGCGGCATTGCAGTGCCAGATTTGCGTGCTGACATTTTGGCTATGGCGGTTGTGGCTGTGACGAACTGGGCATTAGCCGGTAGCATCCAGTCCCACATAGTCGGTCACTTACTTTCTTACCTGCGTCTCCAGGCTCCTCAGACGTACCTGACGCCTTGCACGGAACTACCGGCGGCCAATGATACACGAAGAGGATCCACGATGTGGACTACAGGCAGACAACTCATCACCAAATTTGGCGGAGCAGCAGAGCACCCATGGTGATTCGAAATGGTAGTGGACCTATACGTTGTGACAAATTGTTTCGAGGGGCTCAAGATGCGATGGGAAGGAGCACAGATTGAAGTAAATGGGCCTGAAAGGGTCTCTGCAGACGGATTTTACAAGAAACTAAAAAGCATAATGGAGAGTGCTGTTTGGAATGGCTACCGTATGCGAACATGAGTGAACTACGGTTGCACATGGCGGACGCAACCCTGATTAGCGGGGCAACGGATTTGGGGCATTAGGTGAACGAGGCATGCTCTCAAGAGATGTCATGCATTGGCAGCAACATAGCCAATACCGGCTTACAATTACAGCGCTATACACTCGATGGGAACGCACACCGGTCTTTATAACACAATTCACGCTGTTAGTCCAGGCGCTAGTGGTGAATTTTCCGCATCGACTGTATCGTGCTGGCAGCAGCAATGAGGTTCGATACCTGGCATCGCCGGGGTTATCCGACGACGGCAGCTCTCGTCGAGGGATGAGTGTCTGTGCCTGAAGTGGTCATATCTGCGGGGTACACCGCGAAATGGGCCGCGCTACAATACACACACAACCGGAATTAGAAGAAGTGCTGAAAGGGTATATTCGACCGACCGTGTAAGTGAACTTTGTGCAGGTTAAGTCGCATGGTCTGCATGTGGGTATGGCGCCGCAGATGGTCGCAGACGCGACAACACTGCAAGCGATTGGTGCCGGCAGTCTCTAGACGCAAAGCGCAGGCCAAAGCAACACAAATTCAGCACAAGTAGATAGCAGCAAGTACGAGAGCAGCGACGGGGATTGGAAGACTAGAGTAGCGAAGACTGCGGCGCGTTGTAGGGCTTGAGCCTTAGGGGAGCAAATCCTCTTACGGCTCAAAATCATGTTTTCTCACTCTTCGACAGGTGCATGACAGAATAGGATGTCCACATCCTGGTTGTGTTAGATTACATCGAGTGGACATGCACCACGTATTCTGGACTTGCCCAGCAGCGGTGAGATTGCGGCATGTACTTATGTTACGATGGAACGCGCTGGGATGGTGGGCACGGAACTAGAAGTGGCGTTTTCGCACTAAAAATGCCCAACGTGCCTCCCACGTTTGGACGATTGCTGAGAAATCTATTTCCTTTCCTGTCGAGGCGGGAACAAGATGGTATCACGGAGGCTGTTGTAACCCTGGCAGAAAGCTGCTGGCGCATCGGGACAGCACTCTAGTTTCATGCTATCTGGAGATAGAGGGTGACCTTCTTCGACCCCTCAACAACGTGTCAGATCAGCATATCCGAGCGCTGTTTCACTCCCGCCTAACTCAAGGCTACTACCAGACAGTCTTCGCACCAAAATACGACTCGAGCAACAAGGTCCTGCGAAGGGCTCTTGCGACCACATGGACGTTGGAATCTCAGCAGATCCCGCAAAATGCACAAGTACGCTGCATAGTCTTGTTTGATGGGGTCCCGAGGGAACCCGGGTCCAGGGAGCAGTGGCGCAGTGATTATCAAAGTGGGTGCCTCGGTCGCAGAAATGCAAGTCTGCTGGTTTTTAAGCATGTCGTATGCTGCCCAAAATACGACAAACAATCTGGCCGAAAATCAAGGGCTATTCCAAGGCATGCCATGTTAGAAACTGGAGCCCCGTGCACGTGGTCAGAGATAGCGCGATGATTATTCGCCAACACGCCACTCGAACGCCTCCAAAGGCACGAAATTTGAAGTCAATTCATTGGCAAAGTTGGAGTCTAGCAGACAAAATCACAATCATGTCATGGCAACATCACCTCCGTGAGTTTAATAAAACGGCAGATGTACTAGCGAACATCGCTATGGACACAAAAAGGAGTATTCTACGGGCGCCAGCGGAGCTGGCGCCTCAAGACGAGCGATGACGAACGGCGCTCGCTAACGCGAGTGGTAACGTCGGACACTGTCTTGCTCGGAATTCCAATGAGCACCTTTCGGGGTTCGTGCCCGCCACCGTGTAACGGAGCGGGTAGACTCTAGTAAGATCAAAGATCACTAGAGATAGGCCAACAAATGATGTAGAGGAGTTTGTTGGGACGGACATTAGAAGTCGTTAGCATAAGTTAAGTGACATCAATGTACCTCACTTCGAAATGAAACGAGAGCAGATCAAGCTCTGGAAATTGAACTGCATGACGAGACCGCGCAGTCAGCTGCCCAGGTGGTATTGCTTCCAAGTTCTTCTTCTATTTAAGAACCTTCGCTTGAGATGGTAGTCGTCCGAGAGAAAATGTCGTAGCACTCCAGGCAGCTAGTGCTTGTTGAGTTTTCCATGAATGTTACGTGTGGTAATGACAAATTTGCAGGTTTTGAGCGTTGGTGAGCGACATTCGAGATCTTTTCGTAGGCGACGGCATCTCTAACGAGCGAGACATTGCGAAATGAGCTATGTGAGCTCTGAGCACAATTAGTTGGCGGCTAGGTATGAATGCCTGAAGCAGCACCTTAGTGTACCCATAAAACGGCACACCCTGAGATTGGAATACCCCTAAATTAGGATAATTTTGCTGTTCACGACGCCATGACAATTGAGGGGTTCATCTGCAGTTTGTCCCGCACATGATCACTTATCGGATCTGCACATGTTTACATTATCGTGAATGTAATGCAGCGACAAGATCATTGTACTGATATCATCGTTGGCTGTGGTCGCTCGACGAGCGCAGATTACGCGGCCCTGAAGTTGACGGGGCGTTGAACCAAAACAGGGATTTGCCGCCCGTAAGTATACCTTGCTGCCGACAAAATAGCTCATACACAATATACACACAATATGCACGTGTGGCACCCAAAATTCTTGTGTGCCACCCAGATAAGAGTGACGCGTGGCCAGGCCAGCCCAGAGGACGTGGCCAGGCCAGCCGGGAGGACGAGCGCGGCCCATCCATTCCGCGGCCTCTGCACGCAAGACAAGCCTCACTTCTCAAAATCCCCGGAGCGCAGGCGCGGCGTGCCTCGGCCCGCGTGCCGGCACGGCTGCGCAGTATCGCACGCGACGACGAACACCACAAGCGCGAGTCAGCTATGACAAACGCGAGTAGGGCAAAGCCCTGGCCTGTGCGGAGCAAGTTGAAGGGGTTCGCCCCTGTACTGCTCTAGCTGGTGGCCGGGTCTTTACCTTGCTCGTGTTCACCGCGCCCAAGCTTCCGCCGTATAGGATTACAGAAGGCAGCACGGTATATCATGTATTAGAAAGTAGTAAGTTTAATTGCCTTCTTAAAGCCTGTATTCGCTACTCTTCCTTCGCTTCCACTTCTATGTAGGCACGTTCAACCTTACGGCGCTTGTGGTGTCGATACTTCTTAATCTCCCCTGACGGCAAGTTTTCCGCCGGCTCCAGGGTGGGTTCCCATGCGGTGAGGAAAAGCGTCCTGCCATCAATGCGCACGTCGTTAAGGATCGTGCGCATCTGGTAGGTAGGTCGTCCAGAGAGGTCAACGTTGGGTGGCAACACCCACTCTGTCTCACCAGCGTCGTCTCCGTGGAGAGCCGCCTCCATGAGACGAGCCTTGGTGATGCGTGGTTGTGGGACGGCATCGAGCAGCTGCTTGATTGCGGCCCCGATGTTTGAGGAAGGGTTGCTTGAAGTGAGGCCCCATGTCCTCAAATAGCGGGCGGCCGCCTCATCCATCCTTCCCCACCCCGTTGGCGCAGGTGCAGTTTGCACCAGTCGAAGAAGGTCTTGAATGGGGTGGGCGGAGCTTGGTCGCTGGTGGCAGACGCCATTTGATGCTTTGGTTGAGCTGGAAGTTTGCAAATGAGCGAGGTGTCTCTAGTTTAATGCATAATTGGGATCATTCGGGGTAGTTCCATGAAAAACGGATGCAAGGTGCGACGACATTTGTATTTTTGGTTACAAACTTGCTACTGCTAACTTCAGTCAGTGCTCAGTGCATGGCCGTTGGTTTGAGGCCGACCAGCACGAACGCGAGCGTTGCTTGTGACGGGCGGACGTCGCTTTCGAGAAACCGAGCGGTTGACGAGAGTCCGCTTACCGTCCAATCCGGTGTAATATTTGACTTGCAGTGCAAAACCCACGTGGATGCAAATGGCGAACTTGAAGTTGTATTTGCAACCGCACGTGGGCTGGCTCACATCCACGTCCCAGCTACCTTCTGGCCGTCCTTCAAGCTCCATTCGCGCATAATTGGCTCCCATCTGTGCCGAAACAGGAGCAACCTCGCGACTTCTGCCCAGCTCCGGCAGAAACACGCGATTGCAACCCCGTGACAGCACGGGCACTAGGTTCGGGCTCGGGGATACAAGCAAGAACTCAATGCTGGATCGGCTTGGAGTCATATCTTGGAGCAAGTTACGTAGACGGAAGTCTTTCACACGAGCTTTCAACTGCTGTGAGGCTTGAGGCACCTCCTTAAATGGTCTTGGAGTCACAGACTGGTGGCTGCAACAGTCCGCGAGTAGCCCGATGAGAGTTCCAATCTTGTGCTTGGTACGGAGGGTGTAGTCGCGCTTGATCAATCGGTTGAACTGCTCTACCGGATTGTTTGTCGTAGCATAGGCGCTTGGTGTGTGAAAGCACCGCCAGCGCCCGACGCGCTTGTCACCCACATGTTCTCGAAGTAGGTCCGGAACGCCCGCAACTGCTGTTCACCCGACCATCTTGTCAACATCGTTACAACCAGTTCGTCATATGCGGCTTGGTCGGAAGCAAAATGAAGGTCGTAGATGTCCGCCACCACCTGTTCGCACAGCGAGCTCGTAACACCCTTCAGTCTTTCATGAACCTTGGCCATCACATGATAGAAGCACATCAAGTACTTGAGGTCAGAATCCATCCCGAATACTTGGGTGACGGCATTAAGCTGCGCAGCTTCGGCATCAGCCACACATATTTCAGTAGCATCTACTTCCCAGTAACAACAGTGAAAATCCTGCGGAGAGCAAAGAGAGCCTTCACATAACATCCTTCCAATCGCTGGGAAGTGATGAAGAGAGCCACCAGGTGGAACGACGACCCCGATCCGATACATCGCACACGATGACCGAATATCCCACTTGGTTCAACTTGAAGGTGCCATCCATGTGGAACACGAACGAGGCAGGGTCCCGAGTAGCGCTAAGCAACAGTCGCTTAGTCGTCAAACCAACCAGGAAAGGAGTTTCGTCAGAGCCGTTCCCCACATCTGGCTTGCCATTGCTGTCACGCTCCCATCCGAACGAATCGGCTGGGTGTCCATCGTTGCAGAACCAAACGCCAACTGGTCAATCTGATCCAGGATGCCGTCATAATCGTCAGTGCGGCGAAGCATTTTCTTCGTGAAGCTGCTGACGAACCATTGCACCTGGCGCAACGTCGGCATCTCTTCATCCGAAAGCCCGAATCGTCGACTCATGCCCATACGAATCCGAGCTGGCTTCAATCCTTGGGTTGCCATTTCTCTCGCGTAGTCCTTCTGCCGAGGGGTGAGCTGAGGCGTGCGAGGGTCTCAAACGAGGGTTTCGTGGGCACCGCGCTCCATGATCGTCACTTAGTTAAGCTCTTGACAGGTAAGAGCTTTGCCCAACCACAGGCACGCGTCATACGGCGTCGCAGCCTTGCACGTTTCCGACGAGCACTTCAGCAGCTGGTATCGCATCTTATGCGGCCTCGTCAGCGCGCACGCAACACACGGAACCAGATGGCTCTTCATGATGATGAAGAGCTTCATGTCCTCCATGAGCAGCTGGGAATCTTCGCGAGCCATATCAATGCAGATGGTTGTCCACTTGTACATAAGTGGGCATGTTGAGGTGGGGAGAGTCTACTTGGTCTGCGGAGAGTGCTTCTTTTACGAGTATGAGGGATGAACCATGAGCAGCCACAGGTACAATGGCACTCATAGCCTATTTACCTCGTTCTAATTGGTAGATATGAGGGGATGATCTCGCAAATGATTCGATGGTAATTGAGTGATGTGCGACCACCTGGATTTGGGGTGGTGTTGCGTGCACCCGTGTGCCACGCCTTTTATTAGTGTGGTGCAGTGTGAACTTTGTGTGGATTACGCACACGTTGTGTGATATCCCATAATCTGTGTGGAAAACCTTGTTTCTGTGTGTTTTGCGGGTTCTGTCCTTGCCGCCCGTAAGCATACCATACGGGCGGCAAATCCCTGTTTTGGTTCAACGCCCTACTGCGCCCTACTGCCGCGTGCAGTGATACATTACTGTACCAAGTTCCCTAGATCCTCGCAGTTCGATGCACAATTGAGATTCAGTACCATATTGTGTCTGAACGAGTAAGTATTGTCTTCAGCGTGCACTTCGCTCCTGCGTCGCGATGTCTTCTCTATAAACAAAAGTTCAATGTTAAGCATGGTGGTCGGGATGTGTCAGGAACAGTGACAAACCAGAAATAAATATCTTAGCGCTAATACCGGTATTCCCGTACTATTTGATAAATTGGTTTGCCTTCCCGCCTACAATGTCCCATTGGATGGAGTTGGTTGTGTTATCGAGCCGTCATCGACGGTAGAGGTTGGGCCCGCACATTGAGTGACAACAAAACTTTATGAATTCAAGGCCAATCCATATGGAGTGATGTTGACGCGGCTATAGTGATTATGATCCATCCTGTGACGTGAATTGTGCGGCGAGATTGATTACAGTCTGTAATACACGGACTCTGGGTCAAGGACATTTCATTCCACAACGCAACCTAACACGACACCAAAAGTCATCAGCAGCGTCACCGAACTGAGCCGGTCCCAACTTTCTTCCCAGAATCTAGGCAGCAACTTTTTGGTCACGCTTTGCAGATCATGTCAGCAACATCGAAGTGTCAGCAAGTCGCCAAGCCCCAAGAGCGTCGCTCGATTCGTCAGGGAGGATCAACTGTGAAGCTTCGGCTCTTGTCAATGGCTGCGAGTCAATCGCCTACAGCCGAAACAGAGGCCGACACAGCGCCTCAGTCGAGTGGAAGTCTAAACAAGGCTCGGCTATCGTCATTATTGAAGGGTGTCGAAATGACAATTGAGGAGATGAAGAAGGCACGGCGAAGAGAGCAGTGCCGCATCAACCAAGCCAACTTCCGAAAGCGACAACGTAAGTTAGCCCCAGTTGAATCACTTCGCCTTTCGACATCGTTGAACGCTGAACAGAAAGCAGCATTAGCGATGGCGATCGGCTCATTCGGTCCCTCGACGGACTCGAGCGCGAAAGACTTGCAGCACCGATGGGAGACGCGTCTCAGCCGAACAGCCTTGGCGACAGATTTAATAACCAAGTCTCATCGAAGCAAAACCGAGGAGTCAAGGGCGTCGCAGGGTGCTGACTTACCTTCTGATGAGCCCAGGCTGAAGAAACAAAGAAAGCAGTGTCATATTAACTACGCCAACGACTTCATTCGTCAACACGAGAATGCGTCACCTACCCGAGCTCATATTGCCGTGTCTAAAGTGGCAGCGAATTCGTCGTCGACGGCAGCCACTGAGCTGGACACCGATGATGTCGAAAATGTCTGGCGAGAAAGGATTGGCGCATCAATCACACGAGGAGTTGCCGCTCGGACCTTGCCTTTAACCAGGCTGCAGTGACGAAGGTGGCTGAACAAGCGATATTGTTCGTATCATCTCCTGGAAGCACAAGTAACGAGAATGAGCACAAGGATGTTGGTGACTTTTCACTTGAGGATAAGAAGGACAGACGCAGGGAGCAATGCCGCATCAACAAAGCCAACTACCGAATGCGTAAAAGTTTGCATGAAGTTCTGCTCATGCGTGAAATCGAAGTACTGGGGAAGGAAATCAAGCAACTCGAAGGTTTTAAAGATCAAATCAATCAGCCTAAGCCGCTGAACAAACCACTTCGAGACATATGTGATTTCTACCACGCACTTGGAGCCGAGGCTGCAAATCAGCACTTACCTGATGTGCAAGAGTACCAACGACGGTATGGTTGCTTACCGACACTAGAATTGCTCCTCGATCTGCAGCGAGAAGAATTTGACTCGGTGGAGTCACTGAAATTACACTGGTTGTGGTATCGAACACAGTTCCAGGCTTTTGACTTCTCTATGACTTCATTCGAGCGCCTTGAGGCTGGAGAGCACGTAATTCTTAAGACCACAGGCGAGCTCAGATTGAGTGTCTACTTCGACTGCGAGAAGAGAAGGAGCAACACAGCGGGGTATGGTACAATTGTGTGTCCGGTTGTTCAGTTCTTTGAGCTGGAGAAACGTGGGCAGTCGATCGTCCGCATTACGTGTGAGGTTGATTTCGTCGGTGGCGTTGCCATCCATGGGCAGAGCGACCCTGAGCGTACGATGAACGTGCTGCACTACCTCTCGGAGGTTTTTACATTTCGAGCCAGAAGTAATATACAACTTGGATTGAGAATCCGGGTCAGTTCTTTTGCTTTCGAGCAAACGTGCTCACAGGCATTTAGCCGAAGTATTTTCAAACTCGTACTACATACAGTATCTGATGGAACCGATGGACGACGGACAGGAGGCGCCTTTCAACGAGGTAGCAGTAGCAGAACATCGACGCAGTGTCGCGCAAGATCCGAGTGGTGGGATAGCTTTGGTACGCGCTTAGATTGAGCCCTTTGGTAGATCGGCTCTCCTGGATGTGTTGGAGGCCACTTAGAGGGAGAAGTAGCTTCAGTAGTGCAGGAAGATCACCAATTATAAAGGTAAATGAAAGAGCCATTTGGCGCCAATTCAGATCCGAACGAGCAGGAAGGGAGCCTCAGCAAGGAGCCGCCGAGATCGGCTCCTTGCTCACGTACTTAATCGAAGGGAGACCCAGACGGGCCCCTGATTCTGCACCTGAGTCGGCTTTTCTGATTCCAAAACTGCGGGCTCGTACATGTTGGATGCTTGTGCCACCCAACGGATAGAAAACTGAATCCATGACATCGTGGTTTACCTCCCACATACGCTGGGAAAGAATCAAACGGAGTCATGTAGTTCAATACAGCCAAAAATTGTGTATGAGGCCATGTAAATAACATTTTTAAAGCATACGTATGTTTACCGCTTATTTATTGCTTTGAAGCGTTCAGCCCCCGCCACAATTCGGCCGTATAAAGCGGTTAAATTTATTCTGCGTTTAAAAAAACTGTGCCAGCAAAACGTCAATTACAGTGAATCGTCCGTGGCGACGGCGTGACTCGAGCGGCTCCTTTGGGCACGCTGCGTCTCCGCTGCCTGTCAACGGCCAGTGCCAAAAAAAGGAGACACAAGGCTAAATAGACGCCTGCGGGGTTAACTTCCCTTACCACGTAGGCTGTCGAGCTACGTGCACCGCTCCCGACGTTCAAGTGTGCGGCACTGCTCACGCAGTGGCGGCTTACATTGTGACGGCTGCGTCAGCCGTACGTAGAATTTTTTCGCGCGTCCTATTCTTCCGCTCTTTTAGCTTCTCGTCGTCGCTACTCGTGCTTTGTATTATCTCCTGTGTCTCGTCCAACGTCGCCGTCCAGCCCATAACATAAACACACCGAAGTAGCCTGCTAAGCTTCGGATGCGGGTGTGTATGATAACTTCCGGCCGCAGAGTGATTCATTTGAAAATGGAGTAATTTTCCAGTAAACACCATTATCGACTTGTATGTTAAGCATCGAGCGTCAATTGGTTTAATTCGTTGCGGAACACCCTGTGTGTTGCTATGTGAACATCTCATGGTGAACAGAGAAGGCTGGCAGTCTTTCCCTAAAAACTTCAGCAGACGATTGCAACCAGCAAACGTTCTACATGATCTACACGATGTTATAAAACGACGCTGGTTTTGTCTATAGATTTACCTGACCATCTTTAGTCGGAAATAGTATCATACCGGGATCTTACAGCTCAGGTTGCGATGTATATTTCATACAAAAATTATCCTTACTAAACTACGACAGAATCTCCTCCCTTTTCGATTAACGTATCGATCAAGTGCTGGGAGTAAAGTGCATTTTCATACTCCACGTCTGAAGGACAACGTCTTGAACATACTTCACATCCTTTGGCGACGCGGAAACCCCTCATGATTCTCGGTGAAATGCTGAACAAAAAACTGGACTCGGCACTCGTCCTTCCTTTCACCCCCTCGATGACACGATCGTCCAGTGATTGCAGCGAATACGAAGACCAGCGCTGGGTAGAAGAGCGATATACGCTCGAACCATGGTGACGCGATCAACTCTTTAAACCTTCGGGCGAACATCAATCCATTTACAGGTAGCATTCCACGTTGACAATGCAGCAGCATATCAAAGCTCTTCTTCACCGAGTCGGGATCAACCTTATCCATCTTGTCGCCACAAAAACGTACCAGCAATGTCAGTTACCGTTATGCCATTCACATGTGTAACACAAGCGCTTCGACTTACGTAGCGGTACGATTTATACTCGAACTTGATAGGTGTAGAGTACTCGCGCCACAGAGTTTCGCTTGCAACGCTCATTGAGCAGGGTACAACAGAAGCCGTCAAGCTTTCAAACATTTCTCCACGACTTGGATCGACTTTCGGTACTATCTGGCTTTTGTATGCCAAGGATGGCGGCTCAGGAACCACCGCCTCGAGATGCAAATACAACATCTGAGTTTTCTCTCTCAGCTGAGCAAAGACCGTGGCGTTCTCGCGTGTTTCGGTCAATTGAAACCTTCGTGAAGACGCCAGAGATTCATCAGTAGAAACTGTTGATCCTGCGTAGGTAAATGCACAATGCCTACACGTTAGTTTAACATTCAGACGCTGATAGTTGGTGTTTATCGCAAATCACTCACCTCTTGAGTCGATTTTCGATGAAGGATCGTAAACAGTGATTTATTGGCTTCCGTTTGCTCGTTCTTGATAGCCTTCAGTCTTCGATTGACAGCCTCAGACCGGCGTCGCTTTTTAAATTCCTCCAGTGCTTTCATTCTCCACTTTTCTTGACGCTTCCTCACGGTTTTGGGGTCGAAACTCTTTTCCGCTACATCAGTATTGGAAATGGTTGTCGTAGGGCCACCCTTCAACACCTTTATCCAGTCTTGGAGCTCTTGTGCTTGGTTCCGTAGCTCTCGAAGCTCTGTCTTTTTGCGTTTCAGCAGCTCGGTGGTGTAGCCCCGTCGAGTTTTTTTGTCGTTTTGGCTTGGCTTGTTGAGGGACACAAGAGGAATTCGCCTTCATCGACGCCGAAGGCTCGGTCGGCATTGCAGGCCGCACTCCGTGGTTTGTGTCGAGTGCAAGTTCAATCTGACCATGACTTCCGATGCCACTGCTGGCACAACCTCCACAAATACTTTTTCACTGTCTTCGAGGCTATCGATTAAGGCAATGGCCTCCGACAAGGTTAATTCGCCTTCATCCATGTTTTAGCCAGGATGCAAATTTGAGAGTGATCGTGATTGGTGGCGGTGCCTGGGCGGTATGAACCATACCGTATGGTATTCTCGAAGTATTACGGGGTCTCGGAGTTTATGCAGATCTTGCCGATGTGCTGACGAAAGCATCCCACAATCACAACCTTAGAAACCGTTGCTAATAGCGAGGCATCTGGATGGGACTTCGAAGCCGATCAACCCTGTGGAACCTACATACTGAACTTGAGATTTTATAAAAGGAAACCGGAGTAGTGAATATCGATGCTGTACTACCGTCCGGTTGCCCGATGGTTTCTGAAGCCATCCTCATGACGATGCTAGAGGCTACGTGTGCCGAAATTCAACCTCCAGCGCATGTCGGCCCGCTTTCGCACAGTCAACTCGCTCAGTCCTGCTCGTGATCAACTTTCTGGAATGCGAACTGCAGACTCTAGCTATGTGAATGCCCAAGTAACCATTAGTCCAGAATAGCTAATCTTCATATATATTCTGCACGTGGCGATATCGTTGTGTTTCTACCGTTCTATCCCTATTGATACTACAGACCGCCACACTCTGTTTAGGCAGGCGCACACATGCCATGTCTGTGATCTGCTTTGCAATCTGCTCATCCTGCCACGGTGCGAGACACAACTTGTGACTCTGAAATAGTGACGAGCGCAGCAGCTCATCCCGGTTTTCTTTGCGTTGGTCCAACTTGCTCGCGCATAGCTGCGGAACAACGACTGAACTGCTGGATCGGCTAAGAGAGGACGAGCTAGGCTAAACTGAATTATGTTGTGTATAGCGCAACACGTTGCTACTTCCTACTTGTATAATTAAATTAATATCACATGAAAGCTGCTGTGGTCTCGTCGGAATTGGTGAAGTGTCATCATGGGACGCAATACCGTCGTCGGTCTTCGATAACTACTGGAAGCACATAGGTCTGCTAGAATATTACAGCTGTGAGTTCTGTATGAAGATCCAGAGGAAGAGGACGCAATCACGAACGATCTTACCTCTATGATGTCGCGGCTACATGCGGAGGATCCGATGCCAGCCGCTCAACCCACCCGACGGAATCTCCATCGCGGAGGATCACACGGACGAGGAGTTTTCCAGCGGTGAGGTTGAGAAGGACAGCCTTTTAGTGTAGTAACGAGCAGGAGGCAGACCTTACTACCGAGGAACTATAGTTGCGATTGCGGATGGCCAAGCTCGTTTTCACGCAGATGCGATGGGCGTGCCATATGTGGCAGTGAGAGGATGCAGTCTGCGTTTAGAGAGGAGTTAGGCACAAAGCGAGGACGATTGTGTTTGGTAGACTTCTTCGGAAGTGCTTCACGGAATGGCCCACTTCCATCGTTAAGAACCTCTACTTTGTGATATACGGGTATTTGTATCACAAAACACACTCTAGAAGTCGGAGGAAGTTTTGACTTGGTTTTGTATGCCACGGTCATCGATCGCTCAGCTCTAAAAAGAGGGTATCACGATTTGGGATACCACTAAGAAGAGTGCAACAGCGCGATTTTGAAAAGGCTTTGGCTAAATGACTGTAAACTCGAAATCAAAAACAATTGTGAACTGGCCCGGATTCTCAATCCAAGTTGTATATTACTTCTGGTTCGAAATGCAAAACCCTCCGAGAGATAGTGCAGTGCGTTCACCGTACGTTCAGGGTCACTCTGTCCATGGATGGCAACGCCACCGACGAAATCAACCTCACACGTAATGCGGACGATGGACTGCCCACGTTCCTCCAGCTCAAAGAACTGAACAACCGGACACACAATTGTACCATATCCCGCTGTGTTGCTCCTTCTCTTCTCGCGGTCGAAGTAGACATTCAATCTAAGCTCGCCTGTGGTCTTAAAAATAACGTGCTCTCCAGCCTCAAGGCGCTCGAACGACGTCAAAGAGAAGTCAAAAGCCTGGAACTGAGTTCGATACCACAACCAGTGCAGCTTCAGTGACTCCACCGAGTCGAATTCTTCTCGCTGCAGATCGAGGAGCAATTCTAGTGTCGGTAGGCAACCATACCGTCGTTGGTACTCTTGCACATCGGGCAATTGCTGATTTGCAGCCTCGGCTCCAAGTGCGTGGTAGAAATCACATATGTCTCGAAGTGGTTTGTTCAGCGGCTTGGGCTGATTGATCCGCTCTTTAAAACGCGCAAGTTGCTTGATATCCTTCCCCAATTCATCAATTTCACTCTTGAGCTGAAATTCATACAAACGTTTACGCATTCGATAGTTGGCTTCGTTGATGCGAGCCCGCTCCCGACGATTTTTCTTCTTATCGTCAAGTGTAAAGTCAGCTTCATCCTTGTGTTCACTCTCGTTACTTCTGCTTCCACCCTGGTTAAAAGCAAGGTCCGAGCGGCAACTCCCCGTGTGATTGCTGCGCCGCACCCTTTCTTGCCAGACGATTTCGACATCGCCGGTGTCCAACTCAGTGGTTGTCGTCGACGTCGAATTCGCTGCTACTTTAGACACAGCAATATGAGCTCCGGCAGGTGACGCATTCTGGCGTTGGCGAATGCAGTAGTTGGCCTGGTTAATACGACACTGCTTCCTTCGTTTCTTCAGCCTGGACTCGTCAGAAGGTAAGTCAGCACCATGCGACGCCTTTGACTCCTTGGCTTCGCTACGATGACACTTGGAGTTGTCACAGGTTGTTAAATCTGTCGCCAAGGCTGCTTGTCTGATACGCGTCTCCCATCGGCGCTTCAAGTCTTTCGCGTTTGAGTCCGACGAGGAACCGAATGAGTTGATCGCCATCGCTAGTGCAATTTTCTGTTCAGCGGTCAGCGATGTCGAAAGGCGAAGTGATTCAACTGGCGCTAGTTCACGTAGTCGCTTTCGGTACTTGGCTTGGTTGATGCGGCATTGCTCTCTTCGCCGTGCTTTTTCATCTCCTCAGTTGTCATTTCGATATCCTTCGATGACGGCGATAGCCGAGCCTTGTTTTGATTTCCACTCGACTGGGGCAGTTTGTAGGCACCTGTTGCGACTGTAGCTGATTGATTCGCAGCCGTTGACAAGAGCCAAAGCTTCACAGTTGATTCTCGCTGAATACGCATTTGGCGACGCTCTTGGGGCTTGATGACTTGCTGGCACTTCGATGTTGCTGACATGTTTTCCAAAGCGTGACGAGGAAGTTAGCGTCTAGATTTTTGGAAGAAAGTTAAGACCGGGGATCAGTTTGGCGACGTTGATGACTTTTGGTGTCGTGTTGTGGAATGAAGTGTCCTTGTTCCCAGAGTCGAGTATCTGTGATCGATCTCGCCGCCAGCCTGAGAATTCATAATCACTTGGCCACGTCAACATCACTCCATCTGGATCGGCGAGAGAGATTTCCAGCTCTTCTTGTCACTCAATATGTGTGACTCCCAACCTATGTACCGTCGATGACACAACTAACTCCATTCGATGGGACGGTTGGCGAGAAAGCGGAACAGTTTAACAACAGCACGGGAAAAACAGGTTTCTTCCTGGTTTGTGTTGCATGAAAGTTGGAAGTTATTATTGAAGCTTCATATTCCTGGAGAAGACGTCACTAAATTCAGCGAAGTGCGCGCAAACCAACTCGTTCAGACACAATCTGGTATCTCAATTGTGCATCGAACTCGAGGATAAGGTAGCTTGGTAAATGTATTTCTGTACGCGGCAGTTTGCATTGACGCGACGCCATGGTATTACGCGGCAGCAATGTTTACACAGAGGGACCATCTGTAACACCGCGTGCGGGCGGCAAATCCCAATTTTTATTCAAGTCTCCGTCATCTCCGGGGCCACGTAATCCGTGCTCGTTGAGCGACCACAACCTCGCAGGCGGCGATGACATTGCGACAGTATGCGATGATCTTGCTGCTGCATTATAGTCACGATAATGTTATACACCCGCAGATACGATAAGTGGTCATGTGCACTGTGCTTGCTTCCACACGTACAGTATTGTGGACCAAGTGGTCATTGACTTGACTGGCAGTGACGACACTCACGTCACGAATCACAACCGGTCTGCCTTGATACCGATACATATTCGAGATAGGACTCGCGATTTGATGCCCGATAAGACTTCTGCAGCAAACAATATATTATACTCCATGAGTATTAATTAATACATATTTTTCCCGAAGCCGGAGACGCGCCGAGACCGTCCGCAAATTCGAGCTTGATGGTGAACCAGAGCTATAGATAGCTACCTTTAACACAAAGTTGTGCCTTTGGCCCGAAGTAGTACTGAAAGTTCTTGTCGAACACTGTTCATATCTGCAACTATTGATATGAACTAATGCTTAAGTTGTGGTGTCCATCGCAAAAAATTCGAGTCCAGCAGAAGAACGTCGCTACTCTCAGGCAATTAAGGGCGTCGTTGCACCTGGACAGATATGGATAGACAAACCTGAATCGATGGCATCGTGATTCCCGCAGGCGCAGGAAAAAAGTAATGTACTACCGGCGCTACGAGCAGAAGAACGAACGATGGAGAGATGGCGTTGGTTCAATTCTTGAACATTGAGGGCGGTGACTTTGTGTGAAACGAAAGTGAAATTCACAAGTTCTCGGGCATCCCAGATCACAATCAGGACGAGGTGTGGCGTGGCGTGGCATGTTGTACATTTTTGAAGAGTTTTTTATTAGGACGGAGTGGAAAAGTGCTCACCGCCGCTGGCATTCATGGCAATGCAGTTCAACACAACAGATATTTGTGTGTAAGGCCATGGATATAACATATTAGAGCAAAGTGTGCTTAGAGCATATTTATTGCTTAGACGTGTTCAGCCACCGCCGCAATACGGCCGTATAAATCGGTTTAAACTGGGTAATAGCAAAACGTTCTACAGTACCAGCAACTTCAACTACAGAGTGGCGATGGCGTGACTCGAGCAGCTCCTTTGGGTAGTTGATGATCGTCTCGGTGAGATTAAACACCATTATCCACTCGTACTACATGTAGTACATGCATCTTTAACTATCCAGGGTCAATTTGTTTAATTCGCTGCGGAACATGCTATGTAAGCATCTAATGGCTTAAGGACGGCAGTGTTGGTTGATCTACATTTCTCTAGAAACTCTAGCAGACAATTACAACTAGCAAACGTTCTACATGATCTACAAACCCTGCATGATGCAATAAAACGACGCTGGTTTTGTCGATGAGATCTATCTTACTATCTTTTGTCTGGCTTCGAAAACCTCGGCCTTGCATCTTTCCGGGATCGTACAGCTGCGAGGCAATAGATGTATATTTCATGCAAAAAATCATCCTTACTAAACTACGACAGAATCTCCTCCCTTTTCGATTAACGTATCGATCAAGTGCTGGGAGTAAAAGTGCATTTTCATACTCCACGTCTGAAGGGCAACATCTTGAACATACTCCACATCGTTTGGCGACGTGGAAAACCCTCATGCTTCTCGGTGAAATGCTGGATAAAAACTGGACTCGGCACTCGTCCTTCCTGTCGACCCCCTCAATGATACGATCGTCCAGTGATTGCAGCGAATACGAAGACCAGCGCTGGGTAGAAGAGCGATATACGCTCGAATCATGGTGACGCGATCAACTTCTTTAAACCTTTGGGCGAACATCAATCCATTAACAGGTAGCATGCCACGTTGGCAATGCAGCAGCATATCAAAGCTCTTCTTCACCGAGTCGGGATCAACCTTATCCATCTAGTCACCAGGCAAAAATGTATCAGCAATGTCAGTCACCGTTATGTCATTCACATGTGTAACACAAGCGCTTCGACTTACGTAGCGGTACGATTTGTACTCGAACTGGATAGGTGTAGTGTACTCGCGCCACAGAGTTTCGCTTGCAACGCTCATTGAGCAGGGTACAACAGAAGCCGTCAAGCTTTCAAACATTTTTCCACGACTTGGATCGACTTTCGGTACTATCTGGCTTTTGTATGCCAAGGATGGCGGCTCAGGAACCACCGCCTCGAGATGCAAATACAACATCTGCGTTTTCTCTCTCAGCTGAGCAAAGACCGTGGCGTTCTCGCGTGTTTCGGTCAATTGAAACTTACGTGAAGAGACCCGAGATTCATTCAGTAGAAAAAGTTGATCCTGCGTAGGTAAATGCACAATGCCGTTAGTTTAGCCTTCAGACGCTGATAGTTGTTTTTTATCGCAAATCACTCACCTCTTGAGTCGATTTTTGATGAAGGATCGCAAACAGTGATTTATTGGCTTCCCTTTGTTCGTTCTTGATAGCCTTCAGTTTGCGATTAACAGCCTCAGACCGGCGTCGCTTTTTAAATTCCTCCAGTGCCTTCATTCTCCACTTTTCTTGACGCTCCTTCACGGTTTCGGGGTCAAAACTCTTTTCCGCTACATCAGTACTGGAAATGGTTGTCGTAGGGCCACCCTTCAACACCTTTATCCAATCTTGGAGCTCTTGTGCTTGGTGCCGTAGCTCTCGAAGCTCTGTCTTTTGCGTTTCAGCAGCTCGGTGGTGTAGCCCCGCCGAGTTTGTCGCTTGGGTTTGGCTTGTTGCGGGACACAAGAGGAATTCGCCTTCATCGACGCCGAAGGCTCGGTTTGTATTGCAGGCCATAAAACTCCGTGGTTTGTGTCGAGTGCAAGTTCAATCCGACTATGATCTCCGATGTTACTGCTGGCAAAATCTCCACAAAGACTCATTTTATTGTCTTCGAGGCTATCGATAAGAGCAATGGCCTCCGACAAAGATAATTCACCTTCATCCATGTTTAAGCTAGGATGCAAATTTGAGAATGCTCGTGATTGCTGGCGGTGCCTGACGGTGTGGTATTTTCAAATTACAGTATTACGGGGTCTCGGAGTTTATGCATATCTTGCCGATGAGCAAAACATGCTCAAAACGTGTCTGCTGACGAAAGCATCCCAATGACAACCTAAGATACATGTCCGTTGCCAACGAAGCATCTGGGATTGGCGGGGAATGCCTTGGCTTTCGTAGTTGATCAACCCTTTGGAAATTCCTTTGATATCAATGTTGGGCTTAAACTTACTGACTACTTGATGCCGAACTACCGTTCGGTTGCGATAATCAACCTCATGCTATTAGAGGTGTCGCCAGTGCATGTTGACCTCGAGATATTCCTCGTCTGATGCAGTTCACGACTGCGTCTTCTACATTCACGGAGGCACAACCAGACCAATTTTTCTAGCTCCGTGCCCAGATTTATGCTTTCTGGAATGCGATCGGCAGATACTAGATATGTGAAAGTATGCCCCAGTAACCACCAGTGAAGTAGGATAGCAATTTTATATGTTTTACACTTGACGACAGATTGATGCTACGGACCGTCACTTTGTTAGGCAGGCGCGCGCATGCCATGTCTGGTATGGATAGGGGTGATCTGCATTGCTATCTGCTCATCACGCCACGGTGCGAGACACAACTTATGACTCCGCATGATTAACGAGAGCAGCAGCCCATCTTTGCTTTTGCATTGGTCCACGCACATAGCTGCGGAACAACGAGCTTTACTTCTGAATCGGCAACGATAGGACGAGCTGGCTGGACTGTATACAGCGCAAGACGTTGCTACTTCCTACTATTTTAATTGTTGGAGTAGCAACATTACAGATCACCGCGACCGACGCGACGCCATTCTAACTGCCGACTAAAGGTAATAAAAGCTCTCGTAGGCTGCTGATCATCCTTCCATGTCTTCAGAACGATCATAAAATGGAAGGCAGAAACTGCAGACGCTACATCCAGAGAACTTTGTCCTTCTTGATGAGCAACCCGACGGTGCTCCTACTGGCCTTGTCACTAGCCTTGAACCCTTGCTTCGCTTCTAGCTAAATACCCGATTTAGCAGCGTAGAATCATCTCCGTTATGCTGTCCGCGATTTCTTCCGGGTACTGAATGCTCACACCATGACCACCTTGTTCGAAGAACAGCGTCTTCACATGTTCTCCCTTCATTTGATCTCGCAGGTTTGCATTTCACGTGGAGGAATGAGAATGTCCATGGCACTACCAACAATCAGGACTGGAAATCCGACATCGTTGATGGCCGCAAGACGCTCGTCTGAAATCCAGTGCGTTCGTACAGCCAGAAATTGGTTTACCATTCCAATAAAGCTCGGTCTCACACGCGTTTGAGCACGGTCCGTAAGGAATTCGATCATCACCTCACGCCTCGTCTTGTCGCCTAACGCCATCGGTTGGTCCATAAGTATCGCTGAAGAGCAGCTTCAACTGAGCCTTGGCGACGTCCTCCGGTTCTTTTGCACTCAGATTCTCACGCATCGGCTCCTTCGATCGCGGGTCTTCCGTGTACTTGCCACGTGTCGTCACCATCAATGTGAGCGACTTCACTCTCTTCGGAGCCGCCAGAGCGAGCTCCTGCGAAATCATGCCGCCCATGCTAATCCCCACAACATGAGCCGAATCCCACTCGAGGTAGTCCATCAAGGCCAATGCATCTTGAGCCATGCCGCTCGTCGTATATCGCCACCAAGACACATCGGAGCCACCCAGACCTCGGTTGTCGAAACTCACAATCTTGACATTGCGCTTGTGGTCGACAGCGTCGTCCCATTTGTGCAGCAGCATGTCGATGAGAGGCGTCCAAGCCTCGTTGATGGCCATGAAGCCCATGATCAGAATCATTCGCTCCTCCGGCAAATTGTCGTTCTTGACGTCGTTCTCGTGGATTGCGTACTCGACGGTGATGTCGGTGGAAATTTTGACTTGTGCAGCGTATCGGGTCCGAAATGCTTCGACCTCGAGTAGATGGCATCAATGTGGCGTTGCGTCGTGGCACCCGTAGCGGAGACCAATGGAGACAGCGTCAGGGGCTCCATCGTGTGGTGATGGTCGTGCTTACTTAACAACTGGTTTGAGTGAGTGACAAGCGACGATTGACGACTGTGGCTCCATGCTGAAGGGATTTGGGCTGGGAGGACAATAAACTCTGTTCAGTATCCCGAGGCGGTGCAGGAGCTTTCGGTTCATGACTCAAAGGTGTTCGATTGGCCCCACGACATTTGCCTACCTACCTGAGTACGCTATCGTCCTCTTGTCTTCAGTCGAAATTTGGTCCACAACTGCAATCACAGCAGTGCTCTATGATCAAGATCATGGTCATATTTGGTGTGAAGCTCTAGATAGATACTTCACAGCTTACTCCGGCAGTTCGACCTCCGAATCGTCCCGGTTGAGGTACTGCAGCATCGAGTCTTCGTAGATCTTGACGTCCTTGAACCCCATCACCTGCTCCAGCAGGAACGCCGTGTGCGCTGCGCGGATGCCGCGCTGGCAGTACGTGATCACCGGCTTCTCCTTATCCATCTTAAACATGTCCACAAACACCGCGTCGAGCTCGTCCTTCGTCTGAAACTTCCCATTGTGCGCAAAGTCCACGCCCTCCATCCAGTTAAAGTTCACGGCGCCCGGGACATGTCCCGTCCGCTGGTTGCCATTGGCATCTTCCCCCAGAACTCTCCAGGCGAGCGAGCGTCCACGAACTGCGTATTTGGGTCCGTAATGCCTTTTTTACAGCGTCAAAGCCCACCAACGCCTCGGTCTCCTGCACTGCGTCCCAGAGCTTGAAACTCTCCGTCTGGCTCTCTCTCAGCCCACCCGTTGCCACCTCATTGCTGTCCGTTGCCCATTGCTTCAGTCCTCCGTCCAGCACCTTGAGACGGTCTGCAGGAAGCCAAAATGGCGAAAACCCACCACATGCGAGTGGACTTTAAACTCATCTCGTCGTCGTAAAACACGACGGTCACGTCCTCAGGGACGTGGAGTGACTGGATTACCGCCTGGAATTGGGTTTTACTGACGACGCCGGTGGCGTTGGGTGTTGGGTCCTTGAGCATGGAGGCGGCCAAGGCCAGCGGCACGGCGTTGGGGACGTGGCCGCGAGGGAACGAGGCTGGGTGGTTGCAGTCGAGCAGCAGCAGCGTCGGGTGGCCGGAACGTTGCGCATCGCGGACGTAACTGGAGTCCACTAAGGCCGAGAAGCAGCGGGAGAGCGCGGCGGAGTGGCGTGTTAGAGCTGCAGAGCGCAGCGGCGAGGCGCGGAGCAGAGATGGCAGCATGGGATTAATATTGGCGAGCGATTGAACTTTGATGGGTGCCGCACAGATATCAACGCGTTTGATAATCCTCTCACCTATGATACTGTCAAGACGAATTGCGATTTCTTTTAAGAGGTATCACTCGAGAAAGTTGTACCATATTGGCAGTGGTTGATTGGACCACAGGCTGAAAAAGTGACATATCTGTAAATTATGTGTGTGTATCGTGGATACAGGTGTTATTGTGCGTTCTACCCAAAATTTGATTGGGCAATCAATCGCGCAGGTAATCGACATACCTGCATAAGAGCATAGATCGATGACACAATATAGGTTTCGAACAGCACGGCAACCTCGAAAAACATCGAATTGCGGTTGCACCAGATACCAGCACGGATCTTCAGATACCCGTGAGACTTCCCGGTACTTCATGATGGCAAGGACACCTCCCTCGTCATCGCCAGGGACTATGCTTACATCACCGTACCCCCAGCGTGCAAGAACACCGCGATCAACACCATCGCCAATATCTTCTGCGCTCCCGACACCACAGGTTGCTACACAGCGGGTTCGCGTTTCACTGGATGGATCCCCTCAAGCTGCAGATGCACGCAGGCTCCAGCTGATCGTTCAACCTATAATTAAGACCACTTTTGGGCAGCGAGATGCTTCGGGTGAGACACTGGAAGACTTTGTTGCGAATGGTGCCACGTTTGACGCCATCATGCACAAACTGTGGCTGAAGTTTAGTTGTCGCGTTAAAGGCGTAGCAACGAAACAGGACGATACTTGGTCTCTCGACACCCCAGCAGAGCAGGGATGGAACCGTGTGATGCAATTCAAGTGGAATCACCATCTTGTCCCAACCTCGAAGTCAGAACAGGCTTGGAACCGTTGGGTTGTGTTGCTCCGAGGAGAGACAGTGATGCGATTGATTTATGAGTATGGTCTGGGCATCCTAATGCTGCGCCTACGAGGAGTGTTTGAGGGCCTGCAATGCGGACAAATTCCCGTCGACAATGCCTGCAATGCGGGCAAGACCTTTTCAGCCAATCACAGCCCAGTATTTCGGTTCTCTGGCGGATTCGCCTATTGACCAGAAAATCCAAATTTGGCTGGGAATCACAATATTTACCAGACAATACGGCAGGGCGCAAACAGCTATGCTTTTCATATAATTGTGCCATAATTACTCTAAGCGGCGGTATTTACGGATCTAACTCTGTAATATTGTATGCAGGTAACTTGCACCAGCAAAACTCAGAAATCCTTAATGTAATCAAATCATTTCGAGATTTCTCGATCTGAAACTGATAAGAGACTGCCTTATCCATAAAATACCCGCCAGTGACTTTTGACGTCATTCGGAGCAAGCACCGATAAGGTCTAGTGTCATTTCTTAACAGGCAAAATGCCCAGCACCGTCGCTCAAGTCGTAGACGGCCTCAACCGCCAGTTAGGACGAGACTGCAAACCTCGTCTGCAGCCACGAAAACTTCGGAGATGTCGCTCGCCACGTGGAGGAAGAGGCATCCGACTCCGTGTCCCCTATTCTCGCTGAGTACACCGCTGCTGGTAGGGATGATACGCTAAAGGGAATGACCAACTTCTCCGCCCCCGAGTTGGATACTCTATGGTTACTGGTTGAGCCTGCTGTAACGATTAAGTGGACGCAAGGGCGCGGGCGTAAGTCATCTATCTCTGGGAAGGACGCGTTTTTTGGCACGCTGACTGTGCTCAAGCAATTCGACACATGGCAGAAGCACGCGATCGACTTCAACATCGGCATGTCTACGCTGGAGAAGATGGTGCTTTATAGTTCACACCTGATATTGATAGCTCAATATAGTAGATAGTACTAGTAGAACGACTATTATGGATAGTAGATTTGAAGACTTCGGTGACACTGCAAGGACAGTAACTATTAATAGTAAAGCGACAGGTCACGTCAAACTACTACATTGTACTACATTATACTACGAGAATCAAGTGCTCTCCGGGTGGCGATCGAAGATTTTGATTGACGCGCTCGCAAAGCATTCAACGGAATTTCGCCAAAGAGCTCGCACGTTCTATTCACGCACTTCCTCCAGTGCTCAGCTTGATTTGTGGGTGTTTCTTCGTCGTATGCGAGAGGATGACATTGCTTTAATATCGCCATAGATCGTATTTGAGTTATAGGATGGCATTGCTTTATTATCGCCATAGATAGTATTCGAGTTATCGGTTGTCTGATTAGGGATTATGTCGATGTATGACGCAGCGTCGGGGCGCTGCTGACGTGCTCTCATCAGATTTCACTCTCTGTTTTGCGCAGCCACTTATGGAATACCTGTTGTAGCGGTTTCTACAAGTGCATAATATCGCTGCGATTCTGTCCAGCATCTCCCTACTATTGAGACGAGTCGTTTAAGACCTCGTTAGCAGGGGCGGACCCTTTTGAGGGGGTGGGGTGGGGGGCAGGGCGGATACGACTATATCTAGGGCACGGCTTTTCATAGGAGATTTCATCATATTCTAGGGGTCCACGGCCCCCACCAAATGGCCGTGCCTCCACCCGTGCTTGATAGGAGCGGTTGAGCAATGGACGAGCGATCCCGAGGCTGCATTCGATTTAACTCACCAGGAATGAACTCACTTTCTATATTTATGTTGAAGGCGACACCGACCAAAGAACGCTTTAGCTGGGGTCGCGCTCATCATGGAAGGAGCCGACGAGGCGATGATGTCATACACTGCTATGACAATGCCCATAGCGGTGTACCCACCGCCCCTTCATCGATGGATCATGGCCTTCGGTTGGAAGAGAACGACAAGAAGGGCGATGCTACAACGTGGTGAAAGTCGAGGCTTTGGCTCTACACTCAGCATCGGTGCAATAGACGATCACGGGGCAGCCTAGCCAAGTGCAGCATTAGTATAACCGACTTGCGGCGTAAACGTCGGAATATATCCAGGCTCAATACGTCACGTGATCTGGAGACGAACGGAGTCTGGAAAGAGGACTTGATTATTGAAAGAAAAAATGAAGACTGAGCTTATCTAATGTGAAAGGTCTAGCGGGTCTAGCGTCGTAGGTTACCTAGGACTGCAGGGGGACCTGCTTCCAGTGGGTGTCCGTTGCAAAACAGATAGCAATTAGCTTGTTGGGTTTGGTTTGTGACGATGCATGCATCACAATCCCCCTTAGACGCGCTAGTGCGGGTAGATGGTAGATTATCCAAATATTCACGGGTGAGTTCGTGAACTTGGCTTAGATTTTGAAGCTGCTCCCAGGATGACTTGATGTTGGTGTCGACCCACTTCACGTGATATTGATGGACTCCAGCGCGTTTCCGATGACCGATGATTGCTTGTACTAGGTGTCCCGCGGTGCCATCAGCCAGCAGTACTTCCGGTACGCGTTGTCGCCGAGTTGCGTCGGGATCGTGTCTGTGAGCGCGGAGTAAGGAAACATGAAATTCCGGGTGTAAGCGAAGTCCGGGGGTAGCGCTAGTCGATACCGATCGGTTCCCGTGATGTCCCTGATGCGATAGGGCCCAATGAACCGTGCAGCAAATTTTCGTTTGCCGCCTGAGCCTGTATGGGCAACATCGAGGTTCTTAGAGTCCAAGAGCACCTTGTCGTTAATGGCGAACTTGATATCCGGGCGATTACGATCATAATATCGGTGTAACGAACGCTGAGTTCGAGCCATCGCATCTTGGGCTGCTTGTAGATTGGAGCGTTGGTGATCGTGGAAGGTGGCAGCTGGTTTGTATACCGGCGTCGTTTGCTCGAATGATAAATCCCCGACAGATCGAGGAAGGTAACCGAGGTCAGCAACAAAGGGAGCCATGCCGATTGCCGAGTGGTGCCTGGAATTATAGGCTAACTCTGCTATTGGCAACAGGTCATCCCAGTCTGTCTGTTTCGGCTCCAGGAAGTGGCGACTATATTTGATAATAAACTTGTTGGTTGCTTAGGCCTGTCCATCCGTTAAGGCCTTAAAAGCGATACTCATTTTTAACTGTGGGTCTTGCAACTGAGCGATACTTTGCCAAAGCCGGGATGTGAACTTTACGTCTCTGTCGGAAACAATTGAATAGGGTAGCCCATGAAGGCTTTGGTATTCGCTACAAAATAAACGAGCCACTTCCAGAGCTGATGCACGAGTTGACGTCGGGAGAAAATGTGCTCGTTTAGTCAGTCTATCGACAATAACCATGACAGAATCGTGTACACTTGGTGTTTTTGGAAGACTTACCATAAAATCCATGCTGATATCTTGCCAACGATTCGAAGGCACGTCCAGTGGTGTGAGAAGCCCGGGTGTCGTTCCGCGGCGATTCTTATTGTGGGTTCTACTCAAAATTGGACAGGTCGGTTCGTTGAATCAACCGCCCACCAATCGACCTCCCTCTGTATAGCATAAAATATGCTGTATTGAGATGTTTTTGTGGGAATCACATCATATCCAGTTTGACGCCCACCAATCGACCTCCCTCTGTAAAGCATAAAATATGCTGTATTGAGAAGTCTTTGTGGGAACCACATCATATCCAGTTCGACGCCGGCGGACTGCTGAAGCGACATCCAGTTATACAAGGAGACACCCTGCAGAGACGAGAGGCAGCATCACGAGGAGTATTTGAGTGCTGCCTATGAGGATGAATCTGAAGCGCCGTCGTCAGCTGACGGCCAGAAGGAACGTTCTCCACAACAAGAAGTGCCAATATCGATGGCTACTCAGGCCCTGCTCTTCCAAACGTCCCCACCAGCAAGCGATAGACAACCAGAGACGCCAGGAAGGCGTGGTTCGTCTACGACGAGGCGAGCACGTGGGCACTCTATCCGCCTACCCCCAAGCACCACTTGCCGGTCATAATGGCGAGTCCCCGCATCCACAACGACTGATAACTCCCCCACCAAGACTAGCACAGTCGTCACCTGTACATGGACATCCCGCGCCAACAACTGCACCCCAACATCGACTACAGCTCATTGTTCGACCGATAATTAAGAATACGGTCGGACAGCGGGACACGTCCGTAGAGATGTTAGACGACTTTGCGGTAAACGGAGCAACATTGAAAGGCATAAAAAGCTGTGGCTACAGTTTAGCTCCCGAGTAAAAGGCCAGGCTACAAAGCATGATGGAGTCTGGACAGTCAGCCCTCCTGCAGAGACCTCGTGGACTAAAGTGATGCGATTTAAAGGAAGCCGTCATTTGGTTGACAGCTCAAAGACCGAGCTGGCATGGAATCGGTGGATTATATCGACATGTGGGGAGACTGTGTTTGGGTGCGCGTGCTGTTTAGTTACAGCTTCCACCATGTTGCACAGCTAGTAGATTAATGAAGAAAAATATGAGATTATGTGATGAATTCCTCATATGAATGCTCTTACCCTGCTGGATGCTGAGGGTCTTCGGCCTGTGTGCCGCAAGAAAATGAGCAGGGGCCCAGGACAAGCAGGAAACTAGCAATTTTTGCCAACGAGCCAATCAGGGAGACTGGAGGTCGGTTTTCTTGCGACTTGACCAGTCGCCCCAAAGATCCAAGTTTGGGCGGGATCCACAATACGGCGTTGGCACGATTGACACGGCGCGACATAATCTTTCACTGTTGGGCCAATATTATTTGGCTGTCGCGAAGATGCGAGTCACGTGTTGACCAGGGTGACCACAAGTGGCGACGTCGTGCTCCTCAAAAGTACGCGATCACGGAGTGTCTTATTGCTGGGTATGCACAATCGACATGGTGTGCTGGTGAAAGGCTGAAAATACAGCAGCCCATCGGTGACTGAAAAGTGCCGCAGCTCGTTGGACGACATAGACTGTGGCGAAGCTAAACGCCGCATGATGTCACCACTGAACGAGTCCTTCTGTGAAAATTTTCTGCAAAGATCTACTATTGCAGGGCTAGTTTCCGATGTCATCGCAAACAAAGAAACAGGGTCGTCCTCTTCACCTCGGCAAATCGAATAAAGTAGTGCCGAAAGGCTAACAGCGCGGGAAGTCCCATCGTTCTACAACGGGTTTCGAGAAACCATGTCTGCTATCACATTGGATAGCCCTTTATCCACCGGAACATGGGTTGAAATAATGCTAGCTCATTGTGCCATGGAGCAAGTCGCTGCTAGCACGTTTGCTGTTCGAGAAATCCCGACAACTGTGCGGTGATCAGTGTTGATATAGAATGGCCGATCGATCAGGAACACCTTCCACAAGCGCATTGCGTAGAGTGCTGCTAATAACTCCTTCTCCTGAGTTGGATAAATTGTCTCCGCCTTTGATACTTTTCTGCCGCCGTATGCCAGGATTCGCTCCACTCCGTTGTCGTCTCGCTGAAATAGGTAGCCCCCGATCGCGATGTCGGAAGCACCCATTTTGACATGGAATGGCTTATCAAAGTCTGGGTGAGCTAAGACTGGCGGTCTCGTCAAACGTTTTTCTCATCTCGTGAAACGCCGTTAGGTGGTCGTCACTGAACGCGATTGCATCACCCGGCGAGCGATTTTTTGTGAGATCAGTGAGAGGAGCCGCAAGTGAAGCAAAGTCTGGGCAAAAGCGCAGCCCATAGACACATGAACCTAGAAAAGATTGGAGTTCCCGCTTGGTTCAGGGAGTTATCCATTCCTGGATATGTCGAATTTTTCAGGATCCATTGCCGAAAACAAACGACCGCGCGCCATCGCGCGAAGGATGTCATCCATTCTCGGAATGGGGTTCGCTGGCACCCTGGTTTTAGAGTGGAGTCCACGAAAGTCATGGACTATTCGCCATTCGCCGTTGCCCTTCTTCACGCAGAACGTCGGCGCACAATAAGGCGAATTGGACGGTCTGACAATTTTTGCAGACAGCATTTCCTGCGTCCATCTCCGGATTGCCTCGCGTTGTTCTGCGGATAGTGGAAATTGTTTCCGATGAATGGGCTCGTCGTCGGTCACCTCAATCTGAGCATCCGTCCCCATTTGTCGAGTTGGCGGGATAGCTGGCAGATGAGATCGAAAAACAGAATGACAGAATCAGTTGACCACCTTGTAAGCTGGTGAAGACTTAAGCGTTTCCCACGCAATATCAGCCTTAATAGCCGGATCACCTGGGTTAATAAAGAAGCGGTACTCATTATCTAGCTCCCGAAGCAATCGCTTCAAGTCCTGATTGCGGACAAGTTTTGTTGTACCGATAGCCCCGTGGTGGCCATGTTGAGAGTAGTAACTAGCCAGGGCTTCCTCCTCGGAAATATTCACTTGCTGAGTGTGGTGACGGCGATCACTGCCTCGGGCTACCGGCAAGGCCCGAACACATGGCCAAAAGTTTAGCGTTGTCGCTGGATTTGAACGAGGGACAACACGTTTAAGTTGCCAGTCGATGTCGGGGTTGGTGCCGACGAGCCAAGGCATACCCAGCAGGGCGTCCAATGTTAAGGACGAATGCATTTGTGTGATATGTTGGAAAACCAGATAAATCAAATGAAATTGTAGTGACTCGGCGTGGAATCACCTTGGTTGAACCACTAACAAGCCGAAGAATCAACGGTTTGGCATATTCATGCACAGACAGATTCAATTTCTGCGCAAGTTGTGGTGACACCGTATTAAACGATGCCCCACTGCTGATGCAGCAATGTCGCTCACGCGTCCTTGTTGCTCAAGGTAGCCATAAATTTTCATAGTCGAGGGTCGAACAACTGCTTCTCCAGAACTGTAATTGAAGTTGACAGAGGCAGTTGTAGACGCTTGACAGCGTGCAGTCGAATGGCAAGCGGCTGCAGCGTTGGTCTCGGCGGGGCGCCAGCCCACCGAGGTAATTAGTTTTGTTGTTGCTGCTACCGCCCTGCTGCCGATTGGGGCAAGCGGGGGCGATGTGGCCTACCACACCACACGCGTGGCAATTCGGAACAAAACCTTGTGATTTGGCTTGACTAGTCCCCGAGGCGGGCTTGCCCTTCCGGAAATTGGATTTAGTCGTACCAGTTGCTGGTTCAGGCTGAGATGAATTCGAAGTTGAAGTTGACCGCGAACTTTGCTGATGCTGGTTCTGATTCTGGCGAAACTTTGCTGGATTGCGAGCGTCTTCAAAACACTGCGCGTGATCAATTGTATCGAGCAGAGTCAACGGAACGTTTTGCGACATGTGACTTGATGTGTCAGCACGCAAATGCTGCTGGTACAGCCAGCGTGACCATTTCAGGTAGTTCTAAATATGACTGTGAAAGTAGCAGCATGGATTTGGAAGTGTATTCATGCTGCGTTCGCAAGTCGTGCGGTTTCAACAGTAACTTGAACTCGAAATCGCTCTCATGAAAGCGAACGCGGATCTGTTGTTTAAATAGGAACCAGGTCCGTGGTTGCTCACCGAGAATGTTTTTAAATTCCCGGTACCACGACATTGCGTTGGGGGCCAAACACGGGACAACCATGTCGACGAAACTTGAGTCACAGCTCTCGCGCTCGCGGGCATAGCCGCTCAGGTGATCTTCTATGGTAGAGAGCCACAGCTCTAGGTCCTCACCGGCCCGTCCGTAGAACTTAGAGGGCTCGGCTTTGTGCTTCTGGCGAGTCATGCGTGACTGCTGCTCAAACATCTCACGCTGAAAATGAGTCTGCTGCTCCATGATTGATTAAACTGCTGCTGTTGGAGCTGCATGACCTGCTAATGCATCGCCGTCATATGCAGCATCTGGGTAATGGTAGCGTCGCTAGTGCCAGCTCCTGGTTGTGGCGTGGCCATGCCGGGAACTGCGACGGTGGCGATGTAGAAGAGGGTGCACCCGGCCCTTGCAGTGCCGGTGTACGTATTGTGCTTGATGCAGGCTTTCCAGACGTTGACGCTTGGTCCATATTGATATCGCCAACTCGTTGCTGCTGTCGCGGCCTCAAATTCGGCGACGTGTCTTCGGTAGCGCGGGGGGTCTTGGGTTGTTGCATGAACTTATAATCTTACTTAGCCGAGTATACGCGGTAGTGCCTCAAATACAGTCGCACAGAGTTTTCACTCTAATTTCGAAATTGTCACGTGATCTGTAGAGAGGCTGGAAAGAGGACTTGATAATTGAAAGGAAAATGAAGACTGATCTTATCTAATGTGAAAGCGTCTAGCGGGTCTAGCGTCGTAGGTTACCTAGGACTACAGGGGAGACCTGCTTCCAGTGGGCGTCCGTTGCAAAACGGATAGCAATTAGCTCGTTGGGTTTGGTTTGTGACGAAGCATGCATCTCACAACACGACCGACAGCCGGCATTGTTAGAGCAACAGCAGAAGATGAAGTGAAATGTATGAACAACGAATATATTCGGATGAACAGTATTGGTTGCTACGGGCTGCTGAAGAAGCAGTCGGCTTGTAGGGCCAACGCCTCGAAAGTTTAGAAGGACCGTGCAGTTCCACTTGCAAGCTCGTTTAGGGGAAGCATTCGCGCAGGCTGATGAGCCCTCTTCGGACCAATGCGAACCCCAGGCACCTCTTGTGACTGTGGCAGCAGGAACGAGCTTGCCCATTTCGCCGGTTCACCGTGGTAGTTTATAAGAGAGAAGCGTAACTTCATGGATAGTTATGCTATTTATTAGTGTTGGTCAAGGCAATTACCGATTTTGTTCTACATTACCGTTTATGCTTACCTACAGCTATAATTACCTAGCTTACCCCGGTAAACACTTGGTGACAGTGAAATCGATTGAGGTTAAAGCTGTGATGGTCATCGGACTTCGGTACATCAGTTAAAAACAGAGTAAAGGCCAAGTCCAGTGATACGCAGCATAGGGGCTCGGTATTTGGGTTCACTACCCCATTGTTAATCCGGCGGCCAAAGGGGTAAAACAGCACCCTGGCGTGAAGTGCAAGCACTGTGGCAAGTTCACAAAAAAACAGTGGCAAAATAATAATTTAAGCCGGCATCTTCGTAGCAAAAGCTAATGTGGTCAGACGCCTGCAGATGTCTTCAGAATCTTTGATAGCAAATATCTAGCCCGTGCAAGATGTCAACTCTTTTACCGCGTATATCGTCGCGCGGGATTCATGTATCCCAGCGCGGTACGTGACATAGATCGTCCATATCTCTGTGTGTTTTGTTCATAACAATACCGATACTGGGTCTTCAATACCGGGAGCATCTTCAGCAAGTCGACCGCGCACGGTGCGTCTTGAGTTGCCGCGCCACTGCCAGCGAGTGCATTGGACACGTCAAGAAGTCATTCTTGTCCGGAGCGAGGGTAAGACCCTGCTCTTCCGCTGTCTTCACTCGAAGAAGTCGCAGGTAAAATACCCCGTCGGCTGTTACTGACACGTGCTGCTTGTGGATGTATCCTAGATCTGAGGAGCGCCCAAAGCAGTGCCACATTAGACACGCTAGGGAAGCGTCCTGATAGTCTTCGTTAACTTGAGCCGTGCTGTAGATGTAGCGGACCAGAGATCGTAAATCTTCCTTGGTACAGGGAGAAGTCTTGTTAATTAGACCACCTTTAGCACGTTTTAAGCAGTGCTTATCAAGAGTCTTTCCTTGCTTCAATAGAATCAACTCAGTACACACACGCAGGTGTGGATATTCATCGAACAGCCAAAGCTTAACGTTTCTATAGTATGACGACGCAGTGTTGCGTGCTCGTTTACCTTTCTTACCTTCCGTAGTTGCGAGATAATATCCGAAACGGTCCATCATAGCTGCCAGACGTTTGCCGGATGGGTCCATGACGATGCTAGCGTGAACAAACTCCATGGTAACATCTTCAACCTCCAACATTCGCTTGAAGGCGCTGATCGCTGTGGTGCGCGCTTTTTGCGTGTTTCTCGGCACGAAGTCTGAGAGGCTCATGACAAGCGAGTCTCTTCTGCTTTTGTGAAGTGTTTGAATGTTAAGAGGCTGTCTGCTCTCCCTTTCTCCTAACCTAGGATGATGCCTAGTTGTCGGAGTCGTTAGAATATTTATACAATATGTTTTGGGCTAACAATCAGTATGGAGATATTCATATTTTGGTGAGGCTTCCGACAAATATTTGTCAGAACTTGGCGGAAACCTCTGTTAATTTTCATTGGCTGAAAAGAGTGAATATGAAGTCATGATTGGACAAAATCAGACCAGGCCACAATCCCCATAAACTATCTGTCGGAAAGACGCGTATATTCATCCATACCGCAACGGTTCCGACATTTCGGACGCTCCGGCAGCCATAAACATGCGAAAAGGAGGGGTGTCACTTATATCAACTGCAGTGATCGATAGATATCGCCCTGTCTAAACCCCATAAAGACTCGCAAAGCTCGTTGGTAACACGACCCTAGGTCCGCTACGGCTCGCAAACTTCACCTTCGCTGCCGGCTCGCTGTGCTCGCTTGGGCACAACATTAAGCCCGCTACGGCTCGCAAGGTCACCTCCGCTTGGCAGTGTGGACCATGACATCCGTCCTCTGATTCGGACCAAGCAGAACATCGGAAAGCGCTTTTAAGTTGATTTCACTATGCTGGGATAAATGTCGGAAGATTTGCATCGTTTTGACTCAACTTTGTATGGTCTCATCTTAAGTACGTGTCGAACCGGTTAGGATATTCTGCCATATCTCTCAAAACCTCTTGGTGCTGCAAGTTTAGATTTTTACCCCTAAAGGCATCCGTTAGACCTTGAAGCGTGTCCATTCGCAACTCCAGTTGGTTTTCGCCGATGTAACGAAGACGCTGCTGCTCGATTTTCGCCCACTGATCAACGCAGTACATCTGCGTGAGACGACCGCCTCGCAAAGAAAGAGAGTGATTGTTGCGGTAGGTACGCTGCAAACTGACGCAGGAATACACTCGAACTGTCGGAGTGGTCACATTTATCGCTTTCATCGGCCATGTTGCTCTGATCAGTGTGACCTAACACTGGGTCACTCACGTCTTGTTCCGGGGAGCCATACGTCCGTCCACCCAGGCTCTCCATATGGATGAAAAGGGGTAATGCAGAGAGCCGTAGTGCTCGCCGGTATCTAAGACACGTTTGAAGCCCCTGTTCTTAGCGTATAAATAGTATCTCCGTGCTGAGCTGCGTTGGCGTCGAGGATGACCGCAGCGACTTCTGATGCAGTAGGAGTGTTATGGGTTCCTCGGTTAGCGCGCATGTCCGTATGAAGCCGCAGCACCAGGTCATCTTCAGGTGGTAGTAGAGGTTCGTGCATGTCCTCTTCTTGTTACCCTTATTGCTCTCGGCGTCGAAGTCGTGCAGCTGTAGGGGCATCTCGAGCCGCTTGTCGATGCGGGAAGATTTTCCTGGCATTCATAAATTGTTGGCCGTACGGGTTGTAAGCCTCCATGATGCCCTCGAGCTTAACAATAATCGCTTTGTCAAACCCGCCTGTCATTCGTATTCTGTTGTGGACGCGTCTTGCTGCAGTTGGGTCATTCAAGAAAATTTTCGCAAACATTGGGTTTCCAGATAGTGGAGGAAGAAGCGAACCCATTCGATGAGAAGCCGTTCCCATCACCCTGAAGTTGTATACGCCCCTCGACCTGTCACGCTCTCGTCGACACAGAGAGGCTTGATGGTGTGGTGCCCATGGACGTAACGGCGAATACGTTGTTGTACGCCCGAATCATCTTCATGAAGTGGTGGTTGTCAAATAGAAGCTGCAGTTTGTGAGGTGGTGGCTCGCGATGATCAGGCACTCAAACCTTTCCCGCTCCACAGGAGCTATTACGCGATTTGCCTAGAAACTTCCATGCCTCGCAGTGGGGACACACCATTTCCTCTTCGGAAGCTATCGAAACGTAGCAAGAAATGTAGTGCCGACGATGTTGTCACCGGCAACCGATCCCGGATTGATGCCTTCGTGATAGCCATAGGTTTTCCGGTACTGCTTTGCACAACGCTATCCCGTTGAGCTTGACGCTGCACCTCACGATCTTCTTCGGTCAAAACGGCCCGAACACGTGACATTCGTTCTGTGTTGCGTGTGCGCTCGTCTTCTGGTTTATTGGTAGGCGTTGCTGCATTACGGCTCGCTATGTGTGCAGCATCCAGGCCGGACCCTTGCCCTGTCGCTGCTTGTTCTCTCCGTTGGACTCCCTCCGTAAGCTGAAGGTCTTCACGGGCAGCTCCATCTCTCGCCCGCTTCGCCGCAACTCGAAGGCGATTCCACTCACGTTCTGCTGCACGATTGGCTGGACTCATCTGAGCTCGACGTTGTCTTTGACGCATGCGACTTCTCCCACTGGTACGAGGGATCACAAATATTGTGCGGACGCGATTTGATTGGTTAAAATTCACAAATCCGTGGTAGCCATCGTGTTAAGCACAAAAATCAAGGCACAGCAGAGTCGTACAATGGACCAATAAAGTATCTACCATACAAGTACAATTAGGGACGACAAGAGTGCATTTAGGGACGGCGAGTACAATTAGGGACGACGAGTACAATTAGGGACGGCAGAATCTAACAGAGCTCTTACGGACTGGATTGATCATCATTTGAGCTTTTGCCCCCACACCTAAGCACAGAAAGACACCTCATGGATCTCCCCGAAAACCGTCGCCTGTGTCATGCTGCTATTGCTGCGGCCAAGTTCGCGGACCAGCGACTCGAAGCTCGAACGAGGATGGACTACAACAGCAGCCTTCGACGCTTTGCAGCATTTTGCATCGCTGAAGGATATCCCGACCCTCGCAAGTAGCGATTCGTTCAGCTCCCGGGCGTCCTGGCGGCGCATATCCACCAAATAGCGACGACCAACACAAGCCAGTGGCCGGCTGAGAAGCTTTGCGCTGCAATTAGCTGGCACTACACAAAGCCAGAGATGCTAGCAGGAAGTCATCCGCACGATCGATGAGTTATCGACACGGCGGCAGACGGACGCTTTTGCCGCGAGGCAATCCAGCCAGATCCACCGCCGTCACACAGATTCTTGCGGGACTTAGTAAGGCCAAGAAGCATAAAAGGACACCTAAGCGCGCTTCCCCAATGTCGCTAGCTATGCTCTCTAAAATTATGGCTTTTCTCGAGTCCGATCCGATGTTCAACAAGACGATGCGCATGTGGGTTTCGGCTGTGTGCTCTCTCGATTTATATGGAATGTGCCTTATTAACGAAGTTCTACAAATGAAGAAAGGTGACATTCAGGTTGGGCTGCAACGCAAGTCTCGCAAAAGCGGTGCCGAGATTCGATATGGTTGCTTCACAATCCGTGACCGGAAGACGGACCACAACCCCTTGCCAGTCGGACGTACTCGCTCCATCATCTACCGAAAGAGGAGAAGGCTGCGGAGGCATTGACGTGCCTGGGTCGATTTGTTTCATCACGCGCACACAGAGCTACCACACAAGTGGAGTGGTGACGACTACGCATTTCCCTCGTTGACTAGAATCCCTCGCGGTGGAACTAAGCGACAGAGATGCGCCAGGAATGATGCAGCTGGTGGTGGGGTCACATTTGCGAAGGTTGGGATTAAGTGGGGCTCACCAACTTTACACATGTTCTCAATATTGTGGCTGAGGCTGCTGAGATTAACACGAACATTCTTGGGGACGAGATCTGCTTCACATCACACTGCTTTCGTCGCGGGGAGCATATTTCTGATTCGTGTTTGCACCTGAGAAGAGACGCTGGTCGCTGAAGCTGGTTAAGTGGTGGGCGGGTTGGGCTCCAAGCGAGAAGGCTGAAACGGTGACGCGGTAGCTGCGGGATGATGTGCTGGATCGAGAAGAGAATCAGTTAGGAGACTTATTGGCCCCAGATGCGATACCATGCACTAGCGCGTCGCTGTAAGGCCTGCAAGACATGGACTATAGATGCGCACAACCTGATATAGATGTCATCCTGCTAGGCGACAGGACAGACGGTGCGGCCGATCGAAACACCAGTTCCATCTCTCCTGCAGTTCTCTGGGAGCTGAAGAACGCACTGCCTGAATTGTACAAGGTATTGAATGCAGTCGAAATTCTACCCAGGACTCTGTGGACGAGCAATCTGCTACAGGCCACTCATTGCGAATAAACTTCGCAATGAATTCATCCTGGAGATACGTGACCGGTGTATCTCCCGTTCATGCGGAAGCATGTCAACGCCCGCTCGGTACTGGCGACACGAAGGATTGGGATTCCAGTACCGATTGACGTAGTCTCGCCAAGACTTTGCATCCGGAAGCTCGGACACCATGAAAGCCGTGTCGGTATTGTTACCATGCGGTGACGACCAGGACTTGTTTGAAATGGATATCGGTGGAAGCGTACAGGGAGAGTTGACAGTGAACAGGATACTTGCTGCCATTCGTACGAAAAGAAGAGCGTAGATAGCGTCGTCCTAATTGTACCCATAATGTACTCTTGTAGGCACTCTAGTCGTCCCTAATTGTATCCTTTTCGTCCTTCAATGTGCTGTTGTCGTCCCTAATTGTACTCGTCGTCCCTTAATGTACCCTTGTACCATTGTCGTCCCTAATTGTACTATTGTCGTCCTTTAATGTACAGTTGTCCTTTATTGTACCATTGTAGTCCCTAATTGTACTATTGGGACCATTCAATGTTCAACACAAAAACTCGAATTTAAAATGTTTTTGTTTATGAACACTCTGCCCTCCCTCCATCACCCGGGCATTCTCATATCCCTCTTTCGGGTTGTAATCCTCGTCGGAGTCCGACGAGCTCTCAAGTCGCTAACATGGTACTAGTCGGCACTGTTGTGATCGTTTGCCACCCTGCTTGTTGATTCCTGTGGCACGCCATCGGATTCGATGTACACATTGTCGTCATTTCCATCGTTTTCTTCATCACTGAGTTCGTCGGGTAGAAACTGGACAGGAACGGGGAATAGATGCAAGCACATGGGGCATTTCTAATCCCTGTTTTTGGTGTTGCCGAGATACTGAGCGTTGTACTCGAGGAGACAGTCGTAGTGCATCGTGTGGCTACACTGAGGGCCTTTCAGTGCTGTCCCGGTGATGACGCAGTTGCAGACCAGGCACTTCGGCGGTGCAGATACATGCCCGACAATCAGCACCTCGACGTCTTCTACGTCAAGTTGAAAGGGGGCCCGACAGTTGCTGCATCGCGGGTCTATCGCGATAGCCCCCTTATGCACTCTCGGTGGTACGGTTGACGACAGGTTTCGTTCTCGCAAACCCAAATATCACCATCTAGCGGGCATAGACAGATGTTGCAGTCAGCGACCCGTCGCGCGCTTGCACATCGCCTCTCTAGTCGCTACTCCAAGAGCTTGTTCCACGTCGTCATTCTGTGATGCGCCAGATTCCGCCTGTTTGTCAAGAATAGAGCCATTGTGCACCTTTTGGGAAAGGTCGTGACGTCACACAGTGACGTCACACTGTCATTGATATGGACATACCTGAATTAGTGACATACCCAAATAAAGAATGTGCTATATGGTAGGTGCAACATGCCACGTGTAGCTCATGTTGAGCAAGCCAAGAGGACAAACTAACAAACTTAATTCACTTTTCCTTTCTCCTCAAGACCACCAAGTCCTTCCGACCATCTCCTTCATAGGTTATGAGCTCCTCGCAAGCCTCCCACGCCGACGACCGCGACTTTCCGCGCCTGAATGGCCGGAACTTCGTCATCTGGAAGACTCGCGTCACGGCCGCTCTGGCCGGCAAGAACCTCGTGGGCTTCGTCCAGTCTCCTGACTACACTGGTGACTCCGATCCCGACTTCAGCGACGACGACTACCTCGACCCAGCTCGGTCTCTCGACCCCCACGAGACCGCGAAGATGACGAAATTGGTGCACCCGCCGCCCAATCGCCACCGACTTCGTCATCAAGTGAGTCCTCGGACTCTCCCTCGGCAGTCGACGACGACGGTGATGTCGAAATGGGGCCGGAATCTCTCCCAAAATCCAGTCGTTCTCTGCTCACAAGCAAGACGAACTGAAGCGAGCTGAGAAGCTAAAGGCCAAGAGCCCTAGGCTGAGCTCGAGGCAACTCCGCCAACTCGAAGCGAAAGCACGAGCCTTCCTGATCAAGACCATTGACGACCAACATGTTCTCATGGTCAAGGATAAGACTACAGCGTTTGAGATCTTTCAGACGCTCTGTAGCAAGTACGAGGACTCTGCCATCCACGGCGACCCGTACTATATCTGGCCCATGGCTGCCAAGTATGAGGAAGGAGCCAACTTCACCTCGTTCATTGTTGAACTAGAGGAAAATATGAAGTACTCCGCCTCAGCCAGCAATTGTGCTATCAGTGATGCACAGAAGTCGATCTACCTTCACCATGCGCTACCCGCGTCTTGGAAGGGGACCTAACGATCTGGCAAGCTGGCCGTAAAATTATTCCCTACGAGGAACTAAAGCAGCATGCTGAGAACAAGGTCCGGGCCGAAACGGCGCGCAACCGCTATATTATCCGTCAGGGAACGCCGGAATCCCGTGAGACCCAAGCTGAAACAGCTCTGCCGGCGACTACACCAGCTATGTCGCCAGCATCAAACGTGGACACGACACTAGTGGCTAAGCTCCGCTGCACCTACTGCCACCGTGATAACCACGACACCGTGGACTGCTACATTCTGCAACGGCACCTTCACAATGTCCATGTCAAAGAGGGACAGTGCTCCCAGCTAATTTCACGTTAAAGCCTCCCCAAGCTTCACAGCGTCCCCATCCTTACCACAGGGACTACAAGAATAAAAGGGTTGGACACCCTCGTCACTCCAAATACGACCGCAGCAACAACCACCGCAACAACAATGACAACCGCAACTACAACGGCAACCGCAACGGCAATGGCAACCGCAACAGCAACAACGGTAACCCAAAGCGCCATGACAGTCACCAAAGGAAAACGTATCATGGTCGAGGCGACCCTGATGGACATGTGTCTGACACCAATGAATATGGCATAGTTGCCATCACAACACTGGATCTTAGCTGAACTCGAGGCTGTTAGCCTCTCCGCTGGAGGCGAAACACGATCCAGTGTGGACAGTGGACTCGGGATGCACACGACATGTTTCGTGGAACCCCGAATGGTTTGTCAAGCTGACACCAACTGGTGGCAAGGCCATCACGGTCGGTGGAAACCACCAGATCCCGATCAAGGGTGTTGGTGATGTGGAGCTCAAAATCCACGACACCAAAGGCAACGACCGAGTCATCACTCTCAGCAATGTGCTATATGCACCTGACTTGCAATTTAACCTGATCTCAGTCCGCCAGGCAATTGAAGGTGACTTCAAGATTAACTTCCCGAACGCCAAGAAATGCGTTCCCTTCTTCGCCCATCGAACCAAGTTTGAGGCCAAGACTGGTGATGGTACCCACCTGTATCAGTTCCGCGCACAACCCGCCACACCCGGTGTCGAGGCCCATGCGGCTACCACAGGTAAGCCCGACAATATTTTACTCTGGCACAAACGACTGGGTCATCCTAACTTTGGCATAATGCAGGATCTGGCTAAGACCGACACGGTCAAGGACATGGGACTCTCCAACTACAATCCAAAAGGAATACTTTTGCTCTTCATGCATTTACGCAAAGTCCCACCGTAACTCATTCAATACACGAAAGATTGAACGTGCCACAGCTCCTCTAGAAAAGGTCCACACTGATATGGCTGGACCCTTCCTGTCCCAACGCTGTCTGGATGCCAATATTTCCTCACCTTTATCGATGACTACTCTCGATATATGTTTATCTACATTATTAAAAGGAAATCGGACTTGTATGATTGCTACGAAGACTTCAGAAAGAAAGCTCGCAACATGTTCCGGGCTGACATTAATACCTTGGAATATCAAGAGAATATGCATGACGTTGAGGTCAAGAACCTTCAAAGTGACAATGCTAGGGAATATGAAAAACTTGGGAGAATTATATTCAAGAAATACAACACTCATGCACAATTCACCAATGCCTATACTCCACAACAAAATGGCGTGGCAGAAAGACGCATGCGCACCCTTCTTGAACGTACTAGAGCTTTCCTTATCGACGGGCCTGCCTAAGGTATTATGGGGCGAATGTGTCACTCATGTGGCTGATCTACTTAATGTCACACCCAGCTCTGTCACTGATGCTATCACACCATACGAGAAATGGTTTAATCGGAAACCATCCGCTTACTATCTTAAAGTGTTTGGATGTACGGCATACACTCACATCCCTGACATTTACCGGGACAAACTTGATGCCCGAGCAAAGAAATGCATGTACCTCGGGCTACCTTCCCACAAAAAGGGATACCGACTCCTAGATACTAAAGCAAACAAAGTGATATACAGTCGAGATGTTGTCTTTCGGGAAAATGAATTCCCTCCGCTTGAGTTTCTCAACACTGAAGGCTCATCTGGTATCCTAAATGATACTACACACACCCCACTCCACCGACTGAACCACGTCCATTATCAGGAGACCCGGTACCTGCTCACCCAATTCTCCCTACACTTCGAGAGGCATTGAATCGCAACGCTCAAGCTCTCGCATCCCATTCGGAGCAGCCAACCCCCAAGAAGGCTAAGCGGTCGTGTGACCATAACTCGTCTTCCTCACTACTTAATGATCCACTCGACATTAAGAGCGCAAAGCGCACTTAGATATGATCTACACACTTTTGGCTATCCGCCATATTACCGAGCCCCAGACGTATAAGGAAGCGATGGCAATGCCAGAAGCACTCCAGTGGAAGCAAGCTGCACGTTCAGAGTACCAGTCTCTTATGACCAACAAAACCTGGGCACTTACCACCCTCCCAAAAGGACGCCGTGCTCTCCGAAGCCGCTGGGTATGGGTAGTCAAGTACAAATCCAATGGTACCATTGATCGGTTTAAGGCAAGACTTGTCATCAAAGGGTTCCTTCAAAAATACGGAATCGACTATGATGAGATCTTTTCTCCCGTCATTAGAATGGAAGTCCTTCGCCTACTCCTTACTATCGCAGCACTATTAGATATGGAGATCCATCAAATGGATGTTAAAACTGCATTTCTCAATGGATACCTTGATGAAGAAATCTACATGGAACAACCTGAAGGTTTTGTTGTCCGAGGAAAGGAACACCTGGTATGCAAGCTACTTAAGAGTCTTTATGGACTTAAACAGGCACCTCGAATTTGGTATCTTACGCTATGCGCGTTTCTAATCAGCATGGGTTTCCACAAATTGATCAAAGATCAATGTGTGTTCGTGGGTACAATTGACGGATGCACCTGCTACATCCTCGTCTACGTTGATGATCTTCTCATTATTGCCCCTACTGTTGCCACAGTCACCCGCATCAAAACTGCACTTAAACAGCGGTTCAAGATGTCTGACATGGGTGAGGCTCAGTACATCCTCGGTTGGTCCCTTGTACGCAACCGGAACAATCGATCAATCTTTATTCATCAAGAGCACTACGCTACCAAAGTACTGGACCGCTTCTCTCATCTCAATGCCCATCCGGTAACAACACCTACGGATCACAGTGTCAAACTCACACTCGACTTGTGTCCACAAACTCACGCAGAACAAGCTGAGATGAAGGCGATTCCGTACAGAGAGGCCGTAGGCAGCTTCATGTACTTGATGATGGGTACTCGTCCGGATCTTGCGTACTTCCTACGTGAAGTCAGCCAATTCCTCACAAATCCAGGCAAAGCTCACTGGAATGCGGTTAAGAGAGGCCTAAAGTATCTTAATGGCACTCGCAACTTTGGAATCACACTTGGTGGATCCAAGCACCTACATCAGTTTAAATCGCAACGATACCTCACAGCTTTTACAGATGCTGACTACGCAAATTGCGTTGACACACGACGATCTGTCGGAGGGTTTATTACACTAATGTGTGGCAGCCCAATTTCCTGGCACTCCAGGAAGCATCACACAGTTGTACTATCGACTACAGAAGCAGAGTACATTGCACTGTGTCATTGCATGCAAGAGATGATCTTTCTCAATTTACTTTTGAAAGAATTAAAGTACAACAGCCCACATGAAATTACGATCTACGAAGACAACCAAAGCTGCATTAAACTATCCTATAACCCAGAACTTCATGGACGATCCAAACACATTGACATAAGATACCACTTCGTTCAAGAAAAGGTTGAGAGGTGTGAATTACTGCAATACCAAAGATATGGTAGCTGATATCTTCACCAAGTCACTAGCAAAACCTACATTTACACAACAACGTGAAGCACTGTGTACCAAAGCACCTCAATACTAAAATTGAAAGCAAAACAATCTTAAATAAACAAAACAAATCAATGTTTTTTAAAACAAATTAATATTCTATCTAAGTAATACAATAGTATACTGAAACCAGCATATACAATTCACAACAAACCTGCTTAAAATTATATTCGATACCTAAGGCCAGGAGACAAGAGAATGCATGGAAATGTTCTGAAATTTATTAGAATTTACGGAATTAACCCTAACTACACTAGGAATTCTGTTTTCGACGAGAGACAATGTCCTCAATAGCGTACACGCCATCAATCTGCTCGAAGTAGCCTCCTAACAGCTCCTTCCTGTTTGGAAGTACCAGGTAGTTATCAGGGTCAATAAAAACAAACCTGTTATCCACCTTAGCACGCGCAATGCAGTGCCACTGGCCTTCAACTTGACCTGAACGCCGACCAATGATTAGCATCGATGCTTGGTCACAGGTAGCTATCAGCTCCGACCGCACGCGCACGTCCTTGCACCGGAACCCGCGAATTCGGCGGTTCATAAAGCGGAGCTGCTTGCCCCGCCGCTGCAGCGCGAGGTGCAAAGCCTGAGTTGTATACGTCCGCGCGCTCATGGCCGTGGTCAACGCTAGGCTCAACCTTGGCCAGCCGCTTTAGCACCTTTCTCATGCACTGCGGCGTGAGAAAATCACGCGCTTGCAACGCATTATTGACCGAATATAGGCCGCAGTAGGAGTATAACTCGGCCAAACGCTCTTGCGTCTGGCACATAACGTGGCGACGTGTAGTGACTGGCATCTTCACACAAAACAAATCGACACATGTTAGCAAAGAAAGTCACAAAGCAGACAGCATCAAGTGCATAAACTCCATAGCAAATCCCCAGGATCAAGAACAGTGCGAATCCGTTCGAT
>JAAVTI010001135.1:0-87618 GCA_011947335.1 Phytophthora constricta | reverse complement strand
TCCTTCCGGGACACGGTGTGGCTGCAGTCGTTCCCGCTGAACGCGCAGACGGTGCTGCACTACTTTGCGCTGTCGCCGTTCTACGACCGCTCGTGCAACAACGAGCGCCTCAAGATGCAGCGCCTAGGACTGGACCAGCTCAAGAACCTGCGGGGCGTCGAGTACGAGCTGCTGCCCAACGCGTCCAAGCAGCTGCCCCAGCAGCTCTTCATCATCCGCAAGCAGCGCCGCAGTGGCCGCACGCAGGTGGAGCCGCTGGCCATCTACTACGTGCTGGACGGCGCCGTACCAGGCCCCCAACATCCACGCCATGCTCTCGTCGCGCCTTGTACGAACTACTGATCTTCTCTTATTGAGTACAAGCACTTTGCTGATGTTGTGTGTGGGGATTATATATGGTGGTGAAGAAAAATGCAGCTACAGAGTGAACAAGGCGTTCCACGGCTTAGCCGCGGGGTGCGCTTCAGCCCAACGGAGGGGTACTCGTGGGACTTTAGCTCCAAGGACAAGAAGGAGCCCGTCATTCCTTCCGAACGTGAGTGGGAATTGCTTCATTGCAACTCATTGGCGTGGATTGCTGACTGTTGATGGTGTGCTTGTGTGAGTAGAGCTGCAGCTGAAGTTGAAGCAGAAGTACGAGAAGATGGAGAAGCAGCGCGAGAACTCGGCGCGGGTGGACTCGATCTTGATCCAGCTCATGAAGAAGCACGCGCCCGAAATCGCCGAGAAGCTGGAAAACAACAATGCTGCTGCAGCTGCAGCAGCAGCGGGTGGGAGATCAGGCAGCAGCAGTAAAGGCCGAGGCTGCCGGCTCCGAAGCTGCCAAGCGACAGAAAGTCGCATAACTTCCATTTTAAACGAAACAATGTTTTCTCACTATCCCAACTAGTTGTCAATAGCAAAAGTGCATGCAACTACGGTGCTCGTCCGCGTTCATCAATTGAAAGCTTCATCGAAGCCACACGCGGTGAAGCTGATGAATCTCACCGCCGACTACTACGACAAGCTTACTGATCCTTTTGTTCTCCGTCTTGCCATGGTGAGTGTGCCCTTCATCCATGAGCCCCGCGGCGCGGCGTTTCGCGTATTCGACCTTCTCCTCGAGGGTGTTCGCAGCACTCGACACTTTTCTTGAGCTCCTCGCGGACGGCGTATCGCGAGACAGCATGACGCGCGGCTGAGGAATCTTGTTGACACTCTCATTCCACTTCTTCGGGTAGCGGCGGCGCATCAAAAACAGCAGCAGCACAGCAAGTAGTGGAATGGCGAAAATGCCACGTGCCGCGCGCAAATGCGGTCAGTAGGTAGTGGAGGCAGTACTCCCGCTCGCCAACATTCTTAGCGGCCTCAGAGCTCTGGTGCCAAGTCTCCGACGCACGGCCTCCTGCAGCTTGCATCGACTGGCTCACTCGAGCCTTGACATTTTCCACTTGCTCGCCCAGCTGACTAATCTCTTCGCTCAGCTTCTCGCTCGCTGACTTCAGCGAATCCATCACTGAGTCGCTCACTGCGTCCGTCGGTACGGCAGGTGAGCTGTCTCCTCCAGGAAACCCCGTGCTCTCTCGCGCTGAGGCAGCAGCTTCACGCATCACTTCACCCATATGCTCCATCTTGCCCCGCGCGAACTCCTTCAAGTTGCGGGCGTCTTCCTGGAGCTGCTCCACCGTGCGGCGGCCGCGGTCTCCCACGTCTTGACGCTGACGAATCTGTTCAGCCTCCGACAGCATTTCATCCACCGCATCCGACGCAGCTTGTTTGGAGCCACGCTCCTTAATCTTGGACGCCTTGGGCATGCTTGTGGGCATTCGCGCCATATTCAAAGTCGTATGTTGTTCGTGCTTGTCGAAGTTCACTTGGCTGCTGGCCTTCTCGTTGCAAAATGCCAAGGCTACAGAACTGTGAAAAAGCTCTCACAAGACTGGGACGAGGAGCTCGAGAGCAGCGATACCAGCTTCAACTGGCACGTTAACCCCCATCAAAACCACTTTCTCATGGTTGAAGGGAGAAGAAGTTGTCGAACGGGTCAGCCAACTGACCTGCCGGTTGGCAAACATTTTCCTGTGCTACCTTTAAAATTTCTTCGCATAGCTTCACAATTGAGACGAATCTGACCTGATACCAGCGTAATGACATACAGTACCATCCTCCACATCCAGCAGTCCGGAAGAGGATGATCATATTTGCGTACGCCTCCTCCTCTCGTGTCCACCTGCCACTTCGGAGACGAGGAAGGAACGCCACATCCACAGCCACTCTAGTGACCCCTTTAGGGCCCACCGGAGGATATGGGGTCGTCGCGGCCTCCTTATTCGCCGGAGTCTTCTTGTCCGACGTCTTCTTGGCTTTCTTCTTCGTCACTGTACCAATTTCGCTCGACGACCATCCACTTTAACTCCAACTTACGCGATTTTGTGTATACCTCTTGCATAGGAACGCAGGTGTCCGCCTCCACCGCTTTAGCGTCCACCACAGTGAACTCTTCTTCTCCTTCATCGTCCTCCTCGTCGATGTCGTCGTGCTGCTGGTGTATTTTCCGCCTTTTCCCCACCACGCGAACGCTGATGTTAACACTGCCAATAAACAGCGTGAACTCGTCCACTAGCACGAACTTAACATGGGCTGTGATGGAGCTCTGTGGCGTCCATACCGGTACGTCGGCTTTTTCAAACTTCGCGAGTTGTACAGGACACAAATTGTGTGGCGTATTTACTTAATACGCGGCCAACTCGTTCTTGTCTGCGAAGATCTGCACATTAATGCCACGCGTGGGGCCTTGCACAGCTCGTCAATGATATCCAGATTCGATAAGACGTACGTCCCCACGTAGATACTGAAGAGGGCCTTTAGAATGAGAGTCACTAGATCCCCCGTCGTTGCCTGGCAGAAGTCGACACGTGGAGCGTATTCCTTTGGTGAGCGTCCATACAGGACTCATTCTGATGGCGCTTGTTCCGCACCTGGATGAGCACCATTACTGTGGTCCAGCGTGTCTTACTTCCGTCGGCTTTTGTAAGGCCGTCGGCAGCAACCTCTTTACAGCAATCCTTTAAGACTTTCTCGGGTGTGGACGCGTTGCAGCCCTTGCGCCGAAGCAAGCCCAGCATGCACGCTTGTTCAACTAGTTTCGCCACCCTTGTCGTGTCCCGCGAGATGTTGTCGTCCAAGAAGGCATCCACGGAGGACTTCCTGTTAGGCAGATCATGCTGGTGGTCCGCCGGTTTAAACCCAAGAGTTTTCAAAAGTTGCAGCTTTTAAAAAGCTGTAAACCTTTCCTATGGGATATCTCGTTAAGAAACGCATTGTGATGGCTCAATGACTGCAATTCATACCTCTAATTCGGGTTGTTATGGATATCCACTATGAACCTATCGACGGTATTCGTCGATTAATTCAGACGGGATATTTTAGTATGCGGCTCTAGGAGCTGAATTTGTAATTGTAAAACTGTAGTGGGAAGCCGCTAAAACAACCATGATGAGAGTTCAAAAGGTGGATATTAGAATAACGGCTTGCCGATCATCGCTGTCTTGCAGCGTTACAGCGATAACCAGCAAGCCGCTTAGTGCAATCAATTGGCAGTCATTGTCAAAGTGGATACTCGGGGACTTCCACCGTGAATACCCCTGGACAGAGTTTTAACAAGCTGAAACAATACCATTGTGGTGGCCACAATGGTGACGCGTCACTATCTAAACATAAACCACCTGTGTGGGTGGCAGCCTCGACTTGGGTGGGTGGGTCGCTGGGTTTTTCATTACCATGAAAGTTCAAATCAGTATCGCCAATTTATCCCATCAGGGTTTTTGTGGGTTTCAAACCTCAAACATCCAAACCAACACTGGTCACCATGGCACCATCGCAGCACCCGGCCTTCCATGCGTCTGCGCAGGTGGACGCCATTGCCGCCTGCTCGCTGCCCAACGTGCTTTTCTCGGACGAGGACCAGGACGACGCCGAGGAGCCGGAGCTGCCGCTGCTGGCTGTAGCCCAGTCGCAGCTCGAAGGCAACATCTGGGGCGGCGGCGTCGCGCTGCTCGACGGCGCAACCAGCGAGCGCCTGTGCGAGCTGCAGCTGGAGACGGGCGTGGGTGCCCTGGCCTGGTGCGGACAGGACGGCGACGTGCTGGCAATGGGCTGCGACGACGGCGACGTGCGGCTCGCGCGCCTGTCCACGGACGTGGCGTTCGCGTTCGTGCCCATGACTTCAGGGAGCAGCAATGCAGGCAGCGAAGACGACGCGGCGGGATGGGGACACGACGACATTGTCACGGGCATCAGCGCCTCGCCGGTTGAGAAGACGAAGCTGGCGACGTCGAGCTGGGACCTCACGTGAGTGGTTTTAGTGATTGAAAAGGCTGCAGTGTGCTTGGCGAGGGAACTTGTGAGCTGATGGAGCGTTCTGCTGGGTGTGATAGGGTAAAGCTGTGGGATATCTCGGCGATGGAGCAGACGGTTGCTACACTGGAAGGTGTGCTGGTGGATGCAGTACAGGATAAGAGTGTCTTAAAGTGCTGATGATGTGTGCTTGTGCTCTGTCGGCAGGTCACACGGACTTGATCTGGGGTGTGGCGATGAACCCGACGCACGCACATCTGCTGTGCACGGCATCGCAAGATGCTACGGTTCAGGTTTGGGACTCTCGCCGTCCGCACAGCGCGGCGTTGGCAGTGTCTACGCTGCTGCCGGCGCTGGCGGTGGACTGGCACCCGAAACAGCCTACAGTCTTCTCCGTGGGGCTCGAGGACGGCATGGTGTGCACTTTTGACGTGCGCTCGCCGCACACGCCGCTGGCACGACGTGAAACGCACAGCGCTGCCGTGCACGTCGTGAAGTACTCACCTTTCCACGACGACCTACTCGCTACCGGGGGTGATGACGGCAAGGCCTATGTTACGATCGACAGCTTCTCTTCTTCGCGTGTCATGGGCAGCGGGATTCGGGAGCTGCTTGTTGGCAAGGAAGGTACGACACCTCACCGCGACTACGTGCGTGCGCTGGACTGGTTTCAGGTGGTGTCGTCGACTTCCTCTGCAAACAGCACACAGTTCGACACGCAGCTTGCTACTGGCTCATGGGACAAGAGCGTGCACACATGGAATGTCGAAGACTACACGGCTCCTGCAGCGGATACACCGCTTGCAAAATCGGAAGTGACCATGCCTGCAGCACCCCCGGGTGTGCAGGTAGCGTAAAACCAATAATGCGCTGCTGAATCTGTCGTGCAATCTGCTTTCGTTCGTTCACCGTAAGTACTTTATGTTAGAGCTCATATTCTACATGATTGAGGGGTTGCTCGTGTACGTGGTGACACAGCCAAGGTTCCTGGAGAGCTTGCTGGGGCGTGAGGCGCTGACTTGGATCCCAAACAAAGCACTTCGTCAAAAATCCAGGAACTCGAGATCCTCCGATTTTACTGCGGTTGTCAGGCTGCGCGACCCAGGGATGCGTCGGCGCCCACGTGAGTTCACAAAGGGCTTTGGGGCAAAATTCATAGCGTCAATATCGACAGGGTTCACTACCTCGTCGAAAAGTTCAGCCGGCGTTTGCTATTGCGTAACATGTCGGCGGGAGGCACGCCCAACACTTCCATGATGCAAGCCAGTTGCTCGCGTTCGTTTTCGCCAGCGAAGATCGGGTGGCCTGTGTGCAGCTCCACCAGGATGCAGGCGAAGCTCCACATATCGATAGCACTCTCGTATGGGTGGCCCAGCAACACTTCGGGGCTGCGGTAAAAGCGACTCTGGATGTACGTGAACATCGGGGCTCCTTCCATGCAACTGCTACCGAAGTCGATGAGAGTGACGTTGTCCACGATGCCTGTGTTTCGTGCATCTCCCTCCAGGGCCGATGCATCAAGCAGCACGTTTTCTGGCTTGAGATCGCAGTGAACGACCTGTTGCTTCATGAGGAACGCTAGCGCCTGCGCGAGCTGCTTCCCCACCCTCTGCACGCTGTTCATGGGCAGTCCGTGGAAATAGCGCAGCTTGAGGAAGTCGTACAGATTCGTGCCCAGCACTTCAAAGGCAATGCACACGTGGTCACGGAACACGAAGTACTCCTCCATGCGGACAATATGCGGGTTGTCGATGCAATCTGCCACACCACGTTGAAGCTGCGCCAAGAGCTGCACCTCGACGAGCGCCTGGTCTCGGTATTTGCGTCGGCTCCGGATAATCTTCACAGCCACCTGTTTACGTGTGCGATGGTCCAGACAGCACACCACTTGACCGAACGATCCCTGTCCTAACGCGTGCAGCACCTCGTAGCGGAAGGCCAGGTGATCTCCCATCAGCACCAAGTAGTCTCCGTGCTCATCGTCGTAGCCATCGTTGCACAACCCAACGGGTCCATCTTCGGGCTCCTCCACCTGCGCTGGGGCATCGTCCGGATGGACGGGCAGGTCGTTCTGTATCCTGCCATTGCGGCGCCGCCGCTTCACTGCCAGCGTCGACACGAATCGGATCTCGTCGTGCTGCAGGATCTCCACACACTCCAGAGGTGTGAGCTCGTCCGCCTGTGCACTCTGCAAGAACTGCTCGCCCGTGGGCGGACATGGCGCGGGCCTCCTCCTGGCCGTGTCGAAGCTGTCAGAGCTCTGCTCCTGTCTCTTCCTCTTGTCACCGTCCGCCTCCCCCAGCTCTGCTCTTGGCCTGCGTGGCTTGGGCTCCTCCTTGACTCGGTCCTTCTCCCGCTGCTGCAACTGCTGCAGCCTCCGGCGGCCATTCTTCTCGCCATGAGGGCGATGTGGCTGCCAGAACTTGCGCTCCTCGGCCACGGGCTCCGACACGTTGACCGAGGCGGCGCCTGAGGTTCCACTGGCCAGCAGCGAGCTGGTGGTGCGGCGGATGAGGTCCAGCGGCCGCCGGTTGAAGAAAATGTGCACGATCGAGGACGGCTTCTTGGCCGGGGCTGCGGCCCGCAAGGACTCGCTGCTGCTCGCGAGCTGCTCGAGCTTGGCCGAGGGCGGCGCCGTGGACGAGGAGGGTGGCGCAGGTGTCAAAGCTGGCAGCAGGCGCTGCGTGCGCCGCGGTGGCCTCTGGGACCGTGGCGTGGGCTCCATGTTAGAGTGCGCCATGGATAGACTTGTTCCGCCCAAAAGACTTGTGCGCAACCCAACATGGACTGCTTGCTTTTTTGCTTGCTTCTCTTCTCGTCTCTCGCTTTCTTTCTTTTTCGTCAACGATCCGGAGGCAGGTTCAAGGTGTCACACGCGCGGGCTCCGCGAGCCGCTGCTTTGGTGGCAGATGGCCCGCGATAAGCATGCGCATCAATATTTGGGCACGCCATCCGGTGTCGAGTCCAGCGGCGCCGAAAGAGGTGGGTACAATAGCACCGAGGGGCTGGTCGGCGGCGCCACGGCGATACCCATCCGGCAGGGGCCAACTGCTTGCACGGTTGCCTTGATGGCGGATGATGAGCCTCTTCACTTATTGTTTCGGTGGCGCTCAACAACTGACGCAACAATGCAGACGAATCGCTCCAGCTGGTGTGCGGATGACCCGCACTGGGCCACTGCCAGTGGCACTGGCAGTGCCAGTGCGGGGCATTGCAGACTGCAATTTGCTGTGGCCCTTACTCCTTGCCTTGCCTCACCTCGATCGGGGCTCCACGCCCGTTTCAAAACTGGGTGGGATCTCAGCGGCACGTCGGTGATCCGATCCGCCCGTCCAGCGAGAGCGCTAACGGCTTGCTTCGCAGCGACTGCAAGTGCAAGCGCAGAGCTGCGTCGCGGTCGGTGACAACGACGTCGGTTCGGCCTGCCCGCCACAACTTTTTCGCTAGGATGTCTCGGGTTGCCTCGGCGTAGCCACCTCGGCTACGGCTAGCGAAATGATTCGTGTTGCGCAGAGGAAAAGGCGTCGTGCAGAGAGACTCAGCACTCAGTCGCGGCTCGGGCTGTACACACAACAAGAGTCTGCGCGCCATGCATCGGTGCACACATCGCGCAGGAGCTGTCGCTCAATTTTTCGCTAGTGGCAGGGATCGGATGATTTCGAACGCGGCGAGGGTAAAATACGCGGGCAACGTTGACGTTGCAGTGCAAGGCAGGTCGCCTAGCGAAATGATCCTCGGCCGGGAAAAAGGGGGCACCGATGGTGCTCTCTGGTGGCCGTGTGCGAGGGATGCTGCAATCGAATAACTGAGTGCCGGTGATCAAATGAAGGGTGGATAGTGTTCTTGCCAGCAGCTCCCAGCACGCATTGTCGAGTCGAGTTGTCGAGTTCCGAGTGGCATTCGGTGTGCCGATCGAGCTGCAGGAAGCAGCCCAAAACAAGAAATCCTGGGTACCTAATATTGCGCCGCACGTCTTTGTCGCCCAGGTGGACCACACCATTCATGCTGATCGAGAGGCAGCCGGGGTCGCTCGTTTTTTACAGACCGGGAATTGGCGTGCGCGGCGCGCAGAAAGGAGTTTGGCTCGGGGCGGCTCCATCCTGGCGAGCTTCGGGCGCCGTGGCCGATTTCTCCTCGCCGATCAGATCTCACGCACCGATTTGCGGCTTGCTTAGTCAGGGCCCGGCCGCCACGCACTTGCCGCCGCAGGCACGCCACAACTCAGTCCGCCGCCGCGGACGAGCGGACGGGCGGAAGCATCGAAAGGCGGACCGACCGAGTCAACATTGCTGGGGCGATTGCCGAGCTGCCCTTCCTTGCCTTGCCCCACCTTGCCAAGGCATCCGCACATGAACACTATTTCGTCGGCGGGCAAAAACACGCGGGGAGCCCAAAATAAGAACGCCTCGTGGCCTCGGAAGGCGAAGCGAACGTGCCCGGGCGTGGCGTGCTCGGTGGAGCGGGCCCCTGATATGCCGACAACTCAGACCCCACGAGGTGCCATGGTGAGGTCGCCCACCTTCCATGGAGGCTGCATGCAGCGCGCGCCTTAGCGGCCAGAGGTGATCGCTCTGGTTTCCGCCGGCCGAACCCAGCTCGCCGTCGTTTTGGCAATCGCACCGCTCGGCTTAGATTGGGCGGCTGGCCTTGTCCCACGCTGCGCTCGGGTCTTTGCGCGGGAGTTGCCTCGAAGCAGGCCGAGGCAGACCCACCGCCAGCATTGCCTGCAATTGTTGCCGCCGAAGCTTCGCGTTTCGCTATTCGGCGGGCAACGCATCCAGCCCAGCCAAGCGTAGGTTACCAGCAGCTCGCTAGGTAGGACGCACAAGGAGGATATGTGGTCATTGACCACAGCGGGCAGAGAGCAGAGCGCGCGGCCGCCCCGTGAGAGAACGCAGTGTTGAGCACGACAGCATCGTGCCGAGCAGCGCGATCGCGAAGCGGTCGAAGAAAAATAGCCGCGGCCCGCATTGCCGGCCGGATGTGACGGAGCGCCCGCGCTTGCAAAGCCGAACTGCCACCACACGCTGCGGCCATTTCTCGGCGTGGTGGTCTCGTGCAAGCAGAGAGCACAGAGGCCATGCCAGCAATGCCAGCAAGCCACACCGCAGCAGGCGTGCCGGGAAGCAGACATGCAATTGACCTCTTTTTTCGGCTTGAATTTCAAGCTCCGGCCGAAGCTTAACAGCGTTGGCGTTTCTAGCAAAAGCAGCCGGGCTAGGTGAGGTCAGAAAGCCTGCGTCGCGTTATACCCTGGGAGACCCGCTAATGTACCGAATCGCGTTGGGCGGGGTTTCGATCAGTCACGCCCGCGCTCTGCGCGCATCAGCATCATTCATGATCGCATGTGAGTCGCGGCGAGGCACCTGCGCTGTATCGGCTAGTAGAGGCCACTCAGCTGGCCAAACAGCGAGTTTGAGGCGGGGCGTTACTCACGGCGCGGGTCGGGCACAACATGGTTAACTCGTAGAGGCATTGGGGCCAAATATTGCGGGTTGCTGGATATCCCCAGTCGGTGGCTTGGTGGGTTCGCCACGTCAATTAACGTGTTTGGCATGCTGCAGCAGCGGCAGCGCGAGAACTGATACCTCTAGCCAAACTGATTTGCCGGCGAACCTATGCGTTTGCGGGGGCTTCGGGCCTCTATTCGGGGCGGAGCAAGTGCCTGCCCATCTTTCTCACCTCGAGCCGGCCGGGTGCCCGCTTACTTCCGATTTTCGCCGCCGAAGCATCCCGCCCAAATTTGGAAGGGACCGCGGTCTACCACACCAAGTGGCACACACAGACTCGCACCAGCAGCGCCAGTACCATTCGCCATCTTGCAGGCCACGACACACACAGCGCAGAGCAGAGCCCCCGTCGAGTCCTGGGACCTTGTGCGAGGCGACCAACCGAGCGCGAAGAAGCACCGAGCGCCGACCGCCACCATCGCAGGCGCCAGAGAGACAGAGAGTTGACAGGGAGAGGGAGCAGAGCAGAGCAGAGCAGGAAGAATGGAAATCGCCAAGAACGTGCGCGACTTCCTCGTGGGCATGAAGGAGACGCTGTCCCCGAGGAGGACCAGCTGCTCTCCAGTCTGCAGACACTGCATGAGCAGTACCTCAATATCATGGAGGACTTCTCGGTGCAGGTATCGGCCAAGGCGTTGAGCATGAGCCCCGAGGCGCGCGTGGTGGCGCACCAGCTGCGCCTCAAGATCTACCAGGACTGGCGCGCCAAGCTCATGGAGCGTGTGTTCGACAACTCGAAGGAGATCGCGTCGGCCGAAGACGCCGAGACGCACATACCCGGCTGCGACTGCTGTTTTTGTGAGCTCACGCGAAGGTTGAGCAGCTACGAGACGGTGACCGCCGACTACATCAAGCGAGTACACGAATCAAGAACCCGGAGAACGACGCGGGCGAGGAGAACGCCTTCCAGCTGCCGGACTTCCTGACGACCTAAGACGGGAGAAGGGGCGTGTCGCGGCTCGGGTGGCACGCCAAGCAGCTAGTTAGGGATATTTCGGCAGCGAGCGCCGCGCCGGACGCCCGCAAATCTCGTGTGGAACGAACAGAAGGACTGCATCGCGAGACAGGATCGCCCCGAGTGGCCTCCCGGAGGCTGCCGAGCAGTACAATACGTGGAACTACTACAAGAAGAAGAGGCGCTCGAGGGGCGCCGCGATCAGGAAGTCGCGGCCGCCCGCCGCGAGCGAGTGGGTGTGTGTGGAACAATAGAGTGCTCCGACTGCGTCTTCGCCGTCACCGGAAGCGCGTGCATTACAGTCGGTAGTGGTATTATGATCCCCCGCCTCGGTGCGCAGGTTTATAAGCAAGTTTATAAGTACAAAGGACTCGTTTCAATCGTTCGCGCGGGTTTAGCTAGCTAAGGCACTGGGCAGGGAGGATCAGTCTGCAGTAGCGCACCCAGCCAGCCAGCCAGCCCCGCCGCCACGTTGTGCGTCGAGGAACCGGAGCAGCAGTAGATGAGCACGTGCAGATAAAGCAGAAAATGCAGGAAGCTTCAGACAGTTCGGTTGCATCTCCGCCCAAAAGTATCCTTTTGTGGAGCGCTGCCGGTCCGTAGCACTGCTGCTGCAGCAGTTGGCGCACGCCAGACGCAGGCCACGCTCACCCGGTGCCACGTGCGTGAGGATTGCAATCATCCGCGTCAGATATCATCGCCGTCTGGCCGAGTGGCTGGCCACCTTCTTCGACTTCGACTCGTGTCTGCCTGCCTTCGCGCACGCCTTCCTGCCGAGCGGCTCATGCCTCGACCGCAACCAGCCCTCGGGCCTCGGCGGGAACGCGGAGGCCTCGCTCAATCGCGGCCGCTCTCTAGCGCGTGGAACGGCTGCCGAGGCTGACGTATGATGTCCGGCTTTGTACATATGCGGGCCGCCAACGCCAAGTTGCGCATAGAGCGACAGACACGTCCCGTTTGTGCGGCGGCCCACTCGCCCAGACACAATTTTGTGAAGGCAAGTCGAGGCAAGTCGTTGCGGGCCTCAAAAGTCTTCTCGTTCAGATGGTCGGACGGCGGGCGCTTACCAAAACGGCCAGGGCTGGCCATTTTGGTGGCGTTGAAACGATGGAGGTAGCGGGAAGGCAAAGGCCTCGGAGGCGGGAGAGCGTTGTTGTTCAAGGCAGCCAGCAGCAGCTTCAATGAGGATTGCCGCGGCAACCGCTTCAACGCGACCAAATATTTGCGCCGACTGGAGCGGGCGGCTGCAGGCAAGCCAGCAGGACGGTGCTTCACACTGCTCTCGTCGCGGGCTCTGTCTCATGCGGCGGCAATTCTCGTGCAGACTCGGACGTCCGACTCGGAGCTCCATGCGGATCGTGCGCTTGCATGTTGCCGAGCATGTTGCCGTCAGTATCCACCAAAGTGCCTGGCTGGCCGCTCTCTAGCCCGCTGAGGACGTTACGTCCACCAAGAAGCCTCAGGGGCGGGCCCCGTGAGGTTTCTTGGTGCGCGATCTCCTCCAGTTGTTGCCGCTGGCCATTCTCTGCGGCGTAGTTGCAGTGCGAACGCCTCGTCTTGCCCGCATGCGAGGACAGACCTACTCCGTGTCGATGGCCTCGTGCCAGGCAATCCAGAGACTGGATTCCTGTAGCAGCAGTAGCGAGGGCTTTCCCAGGTCAGCACCGCTTGTAGCGGCCTCCGTCTGGACGGAGCAACAAAAACAACCGGCTTGTGCGTGCCTTTCCATACCGCACTGTGCGATGCAATGCGGAGCCGAGGGAATTCTCCGGACATGCCGAGCATGGGCCCGATCCTCCGTATGCATGATGCCCCGCGCCGAAAAGCCGGAGACTGGATGCGGTACTCGGAGAAAGCCGCCGAGCTGTTAAGCAAATCAAGCAGGTCGCGCCCCACAGGAGTCAAGTGACTGGTGTTATTATAGTCGAGTGGTGGCGCCCATCGCGAGCTCCGACGCCACTGACTCGGCGAGAGCGGCGCGGGGCTCTATGCGACGAGCACGTCAGCACACGCGAAGACATCGCACCTGCCTCGCCGTGCATGGGATGAAGCACGAGCGAGATCTGGTCTCCAACTCGGAGCTGAGCTCCGGGCAGAAAAAGACAGCGAGCGAGCGCCGTTGCGTCCCGACAATCCAGTCCTGCCAACTTTTCGGCAATCGACACTTGCCCCCGCTAAAGTACGAAAGACCCAAACTCAGATGGCACTTCAACGCCCGACGTGATGGCTCCGCTTGCAGCGGCTCGTTTGCAGCGCATCGCCAGGCATGTGATCACGGCCGCGCTCGGGAGAAGAGCGCGGTCACAATTGAACGGCGGCGGCGCGTCTCGTCCAGCCATTCCTCGGCGCGTCTGCCGCCGCGGTGGCTTCAGCGGCGCCTCGTTTGCGGGGAGCGCTTGCCAATGCAGTTGCATCGGCATTGCTACGGCGCAGACAACGGAGGCAGCGTCGCTTGTCAAGGCAACGCTAACAAACGCGACGGCGCACGCGTGCGCGACGCCAGGTAGAGTGGGGGCATACCACCAGACAGGGCGAGGACACACGCCACGCGCTTCCTCCATGTCGTGGCCACCGTGACGGCGCGACTGTTGTTCAGCGCGGCTTGTGTCTGTCGGTCGGACACAGACAGACCGGAGGAAAGATGACAGCGGGGGCTTGAGCAGAATGCAGCATGCGGCGCTACGCTGCGACTCGTCTCGTTCGTCAAGCACTGACTCAGTGAGCCTCACGCGCAGTCGTGCGCGGCGCCGCGACGCTGAGTCAGCTAGTGCTGAGTCGGCAGTGCCTACCTACCAAAGTCACGCCATACCGATGGAAAGGAAAACCCTGGAATGAACAGCGACTCGGTCGTCTCGTCTTGAAGTGAACTGCCCGCTCTGATCAAATTCAGATGGAACGAAATGACTGCGCTGTAGGCTCTAGTATATCAAGTCAAAGTGACCATATCATCTCAGTACAATGGAACCATACAGGCTCCAATCTTTTTACATCATTTATACTTGTCAGTCGTATGCTTCAATCCATCACTTTCGAAGGCAAAATGGTGCGTCCTCGACGCGATCTGTGTGCTCTCCACGGACGTTCTCGAGCTAACGCAACTGTGTCTCTACCCCTATCTCTTACCAGGCAGCGGACCGCTTCAACATCAACCGGCAGTGGGAGCACCTGCAGGCCAAATACGTGGGCACCGGCCACGCCGACACCACCAAATTGTGCGTCCCGAGCCATACCAAGTTGTGGCGGTGTATTTCAGCCTGTTATTGCTTAAACTATTGTCGCGTACTGACATTTGCTGTTGCGTCGGACAGTGAGTGGGCCGTGAACCAGCACCGTGATACACTGGCCTCGCACCTGGGCCACTCGGACATGCTCGCGTACTTCGCTGTGGCCGAGAACGAGTCTATGGGCCGCGTGCGCTCCAACATGCTGGAGAAGATGCTGCAGCCCTGCGGCCCCCGCCGCAGAAAGAAGACGAATAGAAGCGGCTCGTTAACTGCTGCGGAGCTTGAGAGGACGAGAGGACTGACGAAGTGGCTGTCCGGAATAACAAAAATGGATGCGATACCATGGCGTGGCATGGTGAAGTCTATTTTACCAGAGCTTGGCTGGGATGTTGTCTACCTGGGAGGTTGGCAGTTTGTGGATTTCCAGCTTGAGACGGACGAGCGGATGGTGCACTGGTCGTCCTGGATGAGACGAGCCTCCAGCGAAACTACCCCGTGGAGTTCTGATAGCAGATTCGCCTTCTTGCGCAGCAGCTCCGTTTCCGACATCTGCATGATAAGCGATAAGTGAATAAGGTGAGTTCGTGAGAAACTGGTGGGTGTTTGTTAAAACTACTAGGGACGTGCCGTTTGCAGGTTTTCCGCGTTGAGCGTTGGTAGAGACGATTTGGTCGGCAACCTCGCACGGTCGTGCTTTCGATACACGTCCTTGTAGAACTGAAGCTCTTGGGAAGTTTCAACACCTCGCGAGTTGGATGTTCCTGGGTGGTCTCCTGAATTGACAAGCGAACCGTCAGGGTAATTCTACCAGTCTCGAGAAGGCTCAAACCTGCCATCATTGTCGCGTACCTCCATCTTCCGTCGTGGCTGTCGGGATTCGCGGCACTGCGAGTCGATCCAGCGTCTCTTTGGAGAACTTGGCCTTGCGCTGCTTCTCTTTCTGCGCTGGCTGGCGTTCCGCGCCCTTCTTGGCCACGATGGCGTCTACCGTGAATTGCACGCCTCCTTTCGCCTTCCACTCGGCGATCTTGGCGTTCAGCAGCAGCGCGTGGTCCTCTTGGATATGGTGCAGTCGCTCTTTGTCTGCGCTCCGCTCGCGCGCGAACTGCTTCTCCAGACGCTTGGCCTCTTGCTTGCTGGCGGCCTTCTGCAGTCGCACTTTGCGCTGCTCCTCGGTCTGCAAGGCGTCCTGCACCGCTTGAATATAGTATGCATTCTGTTTGGCGCGCATGAGCTGCAGCGCCGCCGCCCCGTCCGCAACTTCCATGCCGCCCATGATGACAACAGCCAGACGGCTACACGATGTTGGTGTTCGTGTGTAGCCATGTTTATTATTAGCGCTGGCTTTCAATTAGATGACGTTGGCCTCGTATAATTTTGACGTTACATTTGAGAAACCTAACAAATTAGGAAAATTGCATAGTCTCGTTTACATATCCTTCAAAGTACCCAGTCAATCATTTGCGCAATTGCTGCTAGGAGCTCAACCGACCATGCGCTTCCGGCCGTGCATCGACATCCACGCTGGCGAGGTCAAGCAGATCGTGGGCTCCACGCTCACAGACAGCGAAGGCGCAACCCCGTCACCAACTTTGTGGCCTCGCAGAGCGCCAGCGACTTCGCGCGGTACGAGAGCAGGCCACAACTGACCCATTTTCCTCTGGTTTTGCGCATTTCACTCCTTTCAATGCGTTTAACAACGTTGTTAATGGTTTCCTAATGGCACTAGCATGTACAAGAAGGACGCACTGGTGGGCGGCCACGTGATCATGCTGGGCGCGTCAGAAGCCAACACGCAGGCGGCTCTGGACGCGCTGCAGGCGTATCCCGGAGGACTCCAAGTGGGCGGTCGGTTTTCAGTAGTTGCACCGCTAGACTACAAGTTTTGTTGTTATTGCAGAGCAAACTGATGATTTGACTGGCTGTGTGGCTGACTCTAGGCGGCATTAATGCTGACAATTGCCAATTTTTCGTGGAGATGGGCGCCAGCCACGTCATCGTCACGTCCTACGTATTCCGCGACGGGCAGATCGACTTTGAAAGGCTAGAGAAGTTGAAGCAACTCATTGGGAAGGACCACCTGGTGCTGGACTTGAGCTGCCGCAAGAAAGCGGAAGATCACAAGTTCTATGTCATGACGGACCGCTGGCAGAAATTCACCACGACATCAATCGAGTACGTTACACAGGTGCCAAAAAACTTTTGAACTGGTTACCGGAGGTAGCTAACGTGGTGAATATCGTGATATGTTGTGATACGATGTAGTGAGGTGCTCTTTCATCGTCTAGCCGAGTACTGCGATGAATTTCTGGTGCACGCTGTGGATGTTGAAGGCAAGCGGTGCGGAATTCAGGTACGTAGATCTACACGATGTCGTTGCGCGAGTGATGTAGTTGATGGTTTGTGGGATTCTTCTTTTCGTGGTGGGTTTGTGCAATTTAACAGCAAGAACTTGTCGAGCTTTTGGCGAAGTGGAGCCCTCTCCCTGTCACGTATGCTGGTGGCGCCAGCTCTCTGGTACGTCTGATGTCGTTCTGCATGCTCTCTGAGCGAAGTGATGATCATTGTTATTATTGATAGGATGACTTGGATTTCGTGGAGCGCATCGGTCACGGCAAGGTAATTACACGTGATCTTTATCACGACACGGTCTTGACTCTTCTCGGTCAAACTCAATTCTAAGCTGCAACTTGTTATTTATCTGCAGGTCGACCTGTCCATCGGTAGCGCAGTGGACATCTTCGGTGGCGATATTCGCTACGAAGACGTCGTAGCTTGGGACAAGAAACGAGCGGAGAACTAAGTTTCACAAGAGAAACAAAGTCGTAGAAACAACGACGTTCGAAAGTCGAACAATATCGCGAAAATCATACACCAACGTGGTGCGAGTGGGCTCGAATGCTGCTTTCTCCGGTAAAATATGCTCGAGTCGCTAAGACATTGACCCCATACTTGCTATTCACCCAGAGCGTCTTCGAATTCGCTTTCGTCTTTCTCACTCTCTTGCCAATTCTTGGTTTCTACTTCTGTGTGTAGATCGGTTGGGTGAACTGGAGCAACTTCCTGCAGATATCCTTCGGTAAAATCGCTGTATGGCGCAGCAGAAAACGAGTCGTACGATTCCCCAGCGACTGCATCCTCAGTATACGCGTACAGCCCTGGATCAGCTGGAATTGCTTCCTCTTCGCCCATTGTGGCCTCCGCTACCGCCTCAGCGGCAATCTGCAGCGCTTCCTTGAGCGTCACAATCTCGTCCTTGTAACTGCGTAGAAGCTGTTCCAATCCCTCTCGTGACTCGTACTCGCGCTTAAGTGATTCGTGTGCAGCATCCTTTTGCATTTGAATGTGAAGCAGCCTCTGCAAGCGGAGCAAATTTCACGAACATGGTGTTCAGAGTTTGCTTGGCTAGCTCGCTATAGACAAAACAGAAGAGGACTTCAGATAGTTTACTTACAACTTGTTCTTGCTCCAGACGCAGATGCGTAGCGTCGTGTGCATTTCGTTCTTGATCAACAAGCCGTCTAACCAAGCGCAGCACTCTCCAAACACGTAAAATGCCAAGCAGCCTCATCGCTACATTTACAAAATACATTAATACAGAGCTGATTGTCGAGAGAAACAGTAGCAGAGCTCACCTTTGGTCTGCGCGTATAGCTCTATAGTCAACGATGCGCTAACCAACACTAGGTCCAACACGTATCCAGCATGAACGAAGAATTTCTGGCGGAATGCCGCAAGCAACACCGCCAACTCGATTAAAAAGAGGAAGATCGTGAATCCCGTGAAAGACTCGACCAGTCGAGTTGCAATCCTCGTCAGCAACGATTCAGCCACCGCAGTGCTCCCAACACCTTCCTTGCCTTTGCTGTTAAGCTGCAGCAGTGCTGTGGTCAACTGCATTTGGTCGTGCAAATGTATCTCCACAGCTGCGAAGCAGATATCCAGGGCAATGAGCAGGATCATGACCATCTGAGCTTCTGTAGTCTCTAGAATCGCCCCTAAAGTGTCTTCTAGTGACTTGGCTTGGTCGCCGTCTGCTGAATCCTGTTCTGTATCCTGTCGGGATCCTTTATCTTGGCGTTCAGCCTTGAGCCGTCGCTGCTCTCGCTTCCATTTGAGAGACGAAATGGCACTGCTTCCATTGCTGCTGTTGCTGCTGCGGGTGCTGACTGTGGATTCGGCGTCACTGGCCACCCCACGTCCCGAATACTTAGACTTGTTAGTAGAAGCTGCCTTGTGCCGTACAGACTTGCGCTTCTCCATCGTGTCGAAGCCGTATCAATGGTATCAATTGGCGAAAGGACTCGCAAAGATCGGGGTGACGGTTCATGGCTCAATTAGGAATATGGTTGTCAATCGACGCGCTTAGTTCAACGTTTGCTACTGGTGCTCGCTCACGACAGCTTAAGCACCGTGTTCTGCTCCAGATGCAGGACCGACTTGGACAGCGTGTCGAGCTGGTTCAAGTCCACCACAGACGAGGTTCCGCGTCGCACGTTCGCCAGCGGCTTGGGCAGAATCAGTTGATCCGCAGTCGACACCTCCCAGTTCAGCGACGCACAATCTGCCACACAAGACGCACAAATGAGCACATGACGCATTCCAAATCCACTCAGACCACAGACTTCAAGACGTACATTGGCAGGCGTCCTCGTGTCGGTTAAATCCCAGAGCCAAAGCTGCGTCGTTCACCGAGATCGTCGAGTACGCGAGACTCAACAGGTTCGTCGTGCTCTCACGTGTCAATGCTGCAACACAGCAAATACAGTCCGTCAAGCCCAACAATTGATCTCAGTCGCGCTTTTAGCCACCTACTCCTCAGAGCCTCGACCAGTCCTTGTAAGGAAGGCGACCACTCGCGGTCCATCGCAGCGAACGCTCCAGCCAGATTCCTGACCTCACAACCCAACAGACACATGGATCAGCACTTAGCTCCATACATCAAGAAGCTTGTCCAATGCTCTACGCTGCCCACCGCTGCCATAGCGCTTTGCCGATCTCCCAGACCGCTTGGAGCTCCTCGGAGTTGCGCTTCGTTTCGGTCGCAATACGCTTCCACAGGAACCGCGCGTCATTCCTGCCGTCACACGTCACACATGCACAGATGTAGAACGTCTTAAATCTATCTGCGTCTCCATATTGTACCCATTTTTTCTAGCCGTACAGATTCGTCGACAGCAGCGCAAGCAGCAGGTAGCTGGCGTAAAAGTCCGCAGTGAGCACGGCCGAGTGGGGGCCGACGGTGGCCGCCGCCGCCACGAGCTCCAGTTCCTCCGAGAGCTCCTTCAGCTGCTGCACGAGCTTCGGCACCTCCGTGTGGTCGGTCGTCGCCGCCAACGCCGCCAGCAGCTCCTCGCGCTGCGTCGCCAGACTCTCCGCCAGGTTCTCCATAGTACTCTCGACTCAAAAGTGAGCCAAAACAGTGAAAGATGCCCAATTTTGGTTAAGTATTGATATGCGCTTACGCAGGCACTCTGTCTTCTGATTACCCGTCATATCTGCTGCATCCACTTGACATATTTTGCATGATTCCCCACTGAGGGCGACGAAGCCACATTTTGATTGGCTCGTTCAAAATGCGTCGTGTCGCCACAAACACTGGGAACCTTCAGAAAATCCCGCAAATCCATCTTCATCGCATTTTGCGACGGCTTTTGCGGTAGGTTTGCGTCCCAATTTGCGTAGCTGACTTGTCAATATGCCCACAGAAAACACCGCAAAATACAGTCAACCGTGATGTTACCCCCTTCTGACGTGCACGTGGACGGGATGATGATTCACCCCAGTGATGAGCACCTTGAAGTCCAGAGGCACTGAGGCTCAGTATATGCTGCCCCAAGTGTCTCCATGGTTGGCGCTGTGCAAGCCCCAACACGGGTAGTGAGGCAGTGAACGCTTTCTTTTCCTAATCTATCAATCACTTTGCAATTTACTTTGTACGACAAATCCCCGGCCGCGCACGCCGGGGCACAGAGCAAGCTGCATGCCGGCGACGGCAGCGAGCCGTGTTGTTGTTGTTAGAGTCAAGTGGAAGGAGTCGCTCGACGATGCCCAGCATGTAGAGAAAATCTCTAGCGACGACCAACCGTCTCCCCTGCCCATGGTTACGAGATTACGAACTGCTGTGCCAAACACACCCATCGGCAGTTCACACCAGATGCGACGGTTGGTCAGCAGGGTAGCTCAAAGCAAAGATTTGAGCTCGAACTGACGTAATTTGCTGAGACCGTTTTGCGGTCTCCACAAAATGCGACCCGATTTAAGTCACCTACCCGCAAATATTTGCGACTCGTGGTTATTAGGATTTGCGGGATTTTCTGAAGGTCCCCACTGATCGGCTATGAGTGTTCGGCCCAGCATCGACGCATTTTGACCCAATTTTACGTATTTGTAGTTAAAACTCACAGGAAGCACACGATGAACGGAGACGTCGGGAAGACCATTGTGCCTGTTGTTGCTGCCGTTACGGCTGCCCTAGGAATTAGTCTGTCTGCTGTCTGTAGGAACGACAAGACGAACGTGTTGACAGTGCGAGGAGTGGACTTCGAGAGCATGCTTCAGGACCCGGCGTACGACCGATGGTTTCAAGAGAATCTGCGGTTTACACAAGCCAGTTTTCGCAAGATTTACTCGCTAATGCGCCCTCTGGTGTCCTCTGACAACGACATATATCGAGAGCACTCATTTGAAAAACAGGTGGCAGTAATGTTGTTTTACTTTGGCTTGGAGGGGATTTCGGGAGGTTGCGCAAGTCTTTGGGGTCCCTAAAGGCTACTCGCACTAATCAACTGGTCAACGCGCTGGCATCAGACTATCGTCGCTACATCTATCGTCCTTCGACGCTGGCGTGGTGGCAGGCCATCCAGCAGGGATTTCAGGAACGCGCGGGAATTCCACTCGTGTGCGGGGCTGTTAATGGAACAATTCTGGAGATAACAAGATACGCAGACTACGAGGGCTGGTATTGCAGGAAGGGCTACCCAGCTGTGAATGTACAAGCCGTTGTAGATCATATGCAACGGTTTATGTCTTTTGACATCAGGCCCGGCTCATGGAGTGACAAGAAAATCTGGAACTCATCCGACCTCGGGCAGCGTGTAGACGAAGTTTTGCCGCCCGGTGGCTTCATCGGTGAAGATGCCGGCTACACGCTATCGAATTTTGTTCTGATACCCTACGAGTCTCCACGCGGTGATGGAAGTCTTTCCGAAACCAAGTCGGACTACAACGAGTCTCACAGTGCTACCCGCATCGTAGTTGAATACACGTTTGGCGATACGAAGGGCCGATTTCGCATTCTAAAGAGGGTGCTTGATGCAAAGCACCCTTGCAACATGACATCAACGATAGTGGCATGTATGATTCTTCACTATATCGCTATTAACATCCGAGATGGAACGCGAATTGTTCGCGCGCGCCCAACAGAGTCCGGTTAGGACGATGAAGACGAAGATGAGGACGGCGAATTGTTTTTTTGCCTTTTTCTTACCGCTACCCGACGCTTTCGCCATTGGAAGCTGCACGGCGCCGGCGTGAGCAAGGCGAGGCCTTGCGCAATGAGATAGCGCTGCTTTGCAGCGACTGGAGCACTAAGCTGAATCATCTGAGTCTAAAGTAGTGTCGTTCGACATTAGCCCAATCAGATAGTTTAGGCTAGCAGTTTGTTGGGCAATAGCTCTCTGTTGGGCTTGGATTGCAGCAGTCAGTGCTACCAGCTGTGGCGCGACAGTGGAGGCAGCACCAACGGACTCCCCATTGATCGCATTCCTTCCGACAGCAAACTTAATCCTACCAGAGTGAAGCACACTATTAGGAATTTACATGATGACAGCAAATTCTCTTCTCGACGTACCGCTTTCTAGAGCTTCAGCCGTTGTCATCGACCGTCTCGTGTTTCTACGGCCTCTTTCAGCAGTGGCCTCCGGCTGACGAGCCTCTGCAGCATCTCCGATACTACCTCTTAGGACCTGTTCAGCAGCCTCTTGTTCGATGACGACCGCGGGCGTCGTCAAAAGGCTCTCGCCGTCCATACCTCGTGAATTCTGCCAATATAGCAGCATGGTATCAAGGTCGGGGTCGGCGTAGTGATTTTCAATGTCATTACCAGTGAGCTGGCGCTCCCTTTTGTATTTAGCCCAGCGCTTCTTGAGCGCTTTCATCTACAAGCAAAACACAATGATTTGAGAGTGTCACGCATAACATCTTGTCATATCTTCGAACGGTTTACCTTGTTCTGACACTGACGAGTTGTCACCACTGCATCACTTTGGTTGCTAAGCTCTTTGCTAAGCCCAAGCAGGCTGCATAAACGGCGGCCTTGTTACGAGCGTTGGCAAACGTGTTGCTGAAGGATTTGTAACTGAAGTAAACGGAAGGTATGAGTTAGAAGTTGCGTCTAACGGAGGGATAGCAACACCACGAGCTTGCCTCAGCCTGAACAAAATCTCGACCAAAGCCCGCGACCAAGTTATAGACCTCTCAGCGGGTCTTCTAGCACGTGACGTCACTCTCGCCGGGACGCTGCCGCCTCTCTGCGAGCTACTGCGTCTCTCGGTCTGCAGCGGTTTCTGCTGCGCACTAGGTGGATCTGGGTCGTCGGGCGAGCCCTCCTGCGCGGAACCGGCAGCAACAGGAGACGCCGCTGTCTCCTGTTGGGCCAGGTCGTCGGGGAGGCAATTCTCCTCGCCGTAGTCCTCGTAGAACTCAGTCCCCAAATCGTAGTTCATAGGCACTCTCTGCATCTGCTCAACTGGTCCTTTTGCTTTGTGAGAGTCTAGGGAATACGACACGATCGATGACACCACGTCTCACGGTATCGGTGCTTTCATGTCGCAGACACCGACACCGAGCACGCTCGATGAAACCACGCCCTAATGCGCTGAAGGGGTCAAACGCAATTACATTGATGGGAGCTTATGCAATGACCATCAGCTCAATCCGATAAGGGACGAGGAGAGGTGGGTTTTTCTTAGCTTGTGTGGCGTTCTTCTCGATTCGAAGTGAGGGGGCTTGACCGGTATTCGTGGGCTCGTCCCGAGACCGAGTTTGACCAACTTCGACCAGTTTTGACCTGCAATGACCAGCTGCTGTCCCGGATGGCCTCGCTTCCTTTGAGGGTGACACCTCGTCTACTACTAATAAAAACAAGTCTGATTTGCATTTAAATGCATGACGTCCGCTTCTTGGCTCACCTGATCCTCATTATAGAAACCGCGATGGGGTGAGACGTGGAAGCCGTGGAGCGGCTCTTGCAGCGAAAGTCATTCCGGTGAGTTAGTTGTGGTGAATGCGATTTACTAACAGCTTGTTTAACCTACTTACTGTGAAATTCGTTATGTCGCGTAGCACAGTCAAGCCAAGAAAGCTTCTGCGTCCACTACTCTCGTCACCCAGCCGCACCACAAGCGTCGGCAGCTGATGTAGTGCGATGTGCACCTATGAGTTTCTGTCATACGGTGCAGGCAGAAGCTAGGGTGCACATCGCCACGGCTGGCCAAGGACACGGATAAAAGTCGCTCTGATGCAAGAACGCGGAACGCCTCGAAATTCAATGTAGCGTAACAAGTCTGCATCAGTTGTGGTGTGATCAATTGAGCTTATTATTTTGCTAATGCGTACTGTGCTGTTATGTTGGTGTGTGTTTGTAGATAGCTAAAACATAAATGTATCAAGAATTATTGAAAAAGAAGAAATCGACTGTTGTTGCTGCTCGTGTCGGTAAATACACTGAGTGTTTGAGCTTGTAGGTCCATATTTGCGCTTGCGAGTCCGGGAACTATCACATGCTGGAGCTGGCCGCTTATTCGAGTCGAGGTCCACGGAAGAGTGTATCGGTGCATCTTCTACCGGGTTGGCGTGGGTCTTTGCAGATGTGATGACATAGTCGTAGCATAGCAGGTGGTGGTTTCCTACGCTTTTCGCGAAGTTTGCAACGAAGTCCATTTTTGGTGAGCGTTGACCCGGGATGGCGACGAAGGTACTCAGCATGAAGGCCTGTCCGCTTCTTTCGAGTGACTTTCGGAATCGTGGCTGCTATCGCTTTCAGGTACGCAACTGTGTGCGCATCCGTCATTGTTAGCTGCACCAGCTCGGGAGGCAGACTCAGTTCCAGGTCGGGAACCTGTCTTTGTTGGTCGCCATGTAATGATGGTGCGGCAGGCATGTTCTTGCTCCTTACGGCTGTGGCACGTAATATTGTGTCTTGTAGAATCGCCTCGCTGTCACTAGAAATGCTGGTCGCAGCGCCGTCCGCGTCACAGATTGGGCTGACAATGCCGGGATGACTGTCGATAATGCTGGCTGGCTTGGTAGGCGTTGCAGCTTTGTCGACGTCATTGTTGGCATCGCCACATCTACTTAGGGGGACCGCAGACGACGGCGGAAAGGGATACGTCTCGTAGGTGACGTTCAGATTAGGCTTTGCTCGATTCTGAGCACGTTTTCGATAGGCGCATGCCGACCAAAACATACTCACAGCCTATCTTCCCCTCATCGGTCGGTAGCGCATTCCCACGACCTCCCGCTGAGAGCGCAGTGTTTTCATTCGAGCTCGCAAGCTCTTGCCTGGGTCAGTGCGGCCCAACTTGTAGAACTTGTCGGAGAATAGAAGGGTAATAACCCGTCCGGCGCTGGCGTCAGTATTTGCGTCAACGTAGTCAGCGGGCGGTCCCCGGCGCGGATGATTTGAAATGCCTCGCAGTTAAACATTTGCACCGTCCCTCCCAACCAGACGGCATAAGCGCTAGTCTCATCAGGAACGTCGTTGTAATCAACAGTGCCACCGAGGTCGAGCAGTAGAGTCTTGAACACCGGAATGCCATCAATGAGTACTCTTCTTCCAAGCTGCGCGGCCGGCTCAGCAGGCCACGCCGGGTCCAACAACGGCAGCGTCATCGGATCTAGCAGCGTTGCCGGTTTAAGAGGCATGGCCGGATCGACGAGCGGCGAGACGGGGTCAGTTGACGCGGCGGTGATGAGCGACATGCATAGTTGCGTGGGGTTGAGCGGAGGGTGAGGGCTAGAGTGAGGGCTAGATTGCAAGTCTGGGAATGGAATGCAATACGTCGTGCCTGGAGGCGGCCATGCATTGAACCCCTCCACAACTTTACTATCCAGCTAAATTTCACTTATTCTAGCGCCGGCGCCGGTCTCGCTGTGAAGACATCACCGGCTCACTAGGATCGATGGAGGAGATGCTGCTCATGTCATCCTTACTTCAACTACAGCCATGTTCACTAGGATACGTCCTTGTGGACGTCTACGATGACGCGAATTAAAACAGACGCGTCTATCGCGTGTGACGAGAACCCAGCAGTATAGATGGATACACCTAGAAAACAGATGGCTACACCGAGAAAACAGATGGCTACACCGAGAAAACAGCTGCTCGCAAACACACAACAACAGCCTGCGCGCCATGCACCGGTGCTTGCACACATCGCGCAGGAGCTGCCGCCTCTCCTTGCAGCTCTTCACTCTTCATCATTCTCTCAAGTCTCTCAAGCTGCTTCCTCTATGAGTATGATGGGGCTGCGTCCGCTGGGCGCCCACCCGATTTTGGGCGACGGCGGCGGCATGTTCGACGTGCCCAGCCTCGTCGAGGAGGCTCACCCAGACCCGGACGACATGCTGCGCCCCTCGTCCGTGGCCATGCTGCGCGGCCAAAACCTGTCGGAGGACGGCGGCAACCCTTCCTGGTACGAGGACAAGCCGTCGCTGAGCTGCTACCAAGGTCTCCGCCTCGTGACGGACTCGTTGCTGCTGCTGGTGGCCGCCGGGGCGTCGCAATCGCGGCCTACTGGCCCGTGGACATGGAGAACGGACTTCGCTTCGGGGCGCGCTGCCCTATGTGTACGCAGTGCTGGTGGCCGTTGCAGGCTACGAGTTCGCGTGGCTGAGCTACCGCGTCCGGCTGAGACTGTTCCTGCCATTTAAACTGCACGAAAAACAGACGTCCAGGGACCTGTATCGACAGATCATTTCGTACGCAGTGGACGAGGAGACGTGCGCGGTGACGCCCACCGCGGAACGCTTTTTCTGTGGCAGCAGCGTGGTGACGGCGTTGGTGCTGGCGATGCTGGCTACAGGAGCGGGGGTGGGGCTGTGCTTCGTCCCTGGCACGACGCAGATGCCCATGATTTACGTCGGCGTTAGTGTCTTTATGGGCACGTTTACAGCTGCGTTAGCGCCGAACACACCCACAGCCGTGTGTCTTGACCCGATACGCGTACTTCTTCCTATCGTCACTGAATATTGTGCTGCGGAAGGATGTGTTCGACATGGGCTCTGGGAGCGAGGCGAGGGACAGCGAACCGAACAGTAGACTGGCGATGGACAAGTATTTGGCTGTGGTGGTGGAGTCGTACTCGCTGCTGCTGCTCGGTGTGTGCTTGCTACTAGTCACACGTGCTGTGACGAGTAAAGATGCCGTGGAATCGGCCGTCATGATCGTGCTAGACGTCGCTGGCTTGCTGTATATCAGCGCTGCTGCCGCTGTATTGGAGCTCTTTGCGCAGTCGACACGAGTTCGTATGACTGGGGCGTTGGCTGGATTCTTTGCAATTGTGTGGAGTGCCGAGCTAGGCGCGTTCCTCACCGAGTGTTCTGAAGTCTGCGGATTTTCCGTGGCTGCACCCGCTGTCAAAGTATGTGTCTTCGCAGCAGAACTTTGAGAAGCTACTTGGAGCGATAGTTTTCGCCGTTGGCGCTACTTTCGGAGCTGCTAATTTCGTGGAGTTCGACATGGGCACCGAGTACGTAGCAATGCTTAGCGCTGGCGCTGTGGTGTGTGCACACTTCGGCAAACTCTTCCTTGTGAGTCTCAAGAAGGTTGCCAAGATCTCCAGAACAGGCTCGTACCTACGCGTCGGCGGCGGCGTCCTCGATATGATGGACACGCTGCTCTTCATGACGATCGTATTTACGCCATTCTTTCAACGTTCCGTATACCAACAACCACAGTGGTGATCAGCTTGTCAGAGCGAATGCAAGTAAAGCACCAACAAATCCGAAGAATTTATTTAACGCAATGCGGAGCAACATTTTCCTCTCTGTTACATGACAACGCAGCCCTTCTCTCCATCTTGCAGATCCGCCCCATCTTCATCGCCATCGCTCTTGGCTGTGTCATTCTTCTCCTCCCCGTCGGTTTCCTGGGTTTCCTCTGAGTTGCCATCCACAGTGCCTGCCTGCTGCTTCTGAATTACCTTGCGCAACCTCTCCACATCGTGCATGGTAAGCACCGTGCTGTTGCGGATAACAAGCTGATCATCGAATCCAAACGTCTTGCATGTCAGCTCCAGCTTGCGCTGCTCACTGTCGGCATCTTCTAACCCCAGCAGCTCGCCCATGGTATCCTGCATGAACAGAGGCTGCTTGCCAACGAGCTCGATCTGAGCATTCAGAGCTCGTGTCAACCACGCCAACTCGCAGACATCGGGTACGGTTGGGTCACCCTTGCGGAACACCACAGCAGACGGGTACAGAGCTTCACCCTTGACTTTAGCAATGGGCAGCGAGTGCTTGGCAATGACGTCCAAATCATCGAACGGCACAGAGGTCTGCGGCCCGTACATGATCGACATCTCCTTGGCTCCCCAAACAATCTTGTTTTCGCCAGCGCCACCAGTAGTCGCGCTTCCAGTCGGCGTACAACTGACCTTGTGATCCTTCCAGTGCCCACGCTGGCACTGTGCATCGCAGTAAAAGTGCACTTGCAACGCGTGCAGCGCTTAAGTTCCTTATCTGGAGCAGCACGCTTGTCGCACTTGGCGCAGCGACGCAGTTCAGGGTTCTCCATGAGCGCCAGCTTCTCACCACGAGGTAGCACGCGCCTCTCCAAGTCAGCACGCGTGTAAAACAGCGCCATGCCGCGAATGTGTTCACCACCCTCGCCGTTCGGGCTACTGCCTGTGTGTGTACTGATGACAGATGAGAAGACAGTGCCCCGACCCACCTGGTGACGAGCGTCCAGACGTAGCTCTTCGTCGCCTACGGCATCGATCTGGATAGCTTGTCGCTCCGCAAGCTGGTTCCACGGCTCCAGTTCCGCGTACTGCTCGCAAGCTGAATAGAAATCCGCCAGCACTTCGGGCGTCACTCCAGAGCCCGAAATCATGCCTGGTCGCTCGCTTACTTCAGCCACGGAAGCCAGGTCCTTTCGGATCAAATGCTGCGATAGCTCTCTGCAAACACGATGGATTGTAAGTGAAAACTGCCATCTACGCCAAGAAAACACGATCTACAACTTACTGAATGTAGGCGTCGATGCCGTCCGACTCGGACAGGTACGAGCATTCAATACCCAGTGCAGAGTAGCTCTTGCGCAGCTCGCCCACAAAGATCTTGTCTGGGAACACGATCTTGTCGGGTCGGTGCTGCGGTGTGCTAGTGGGCGGGTCCAGCATCGCCTGCAGTGTCAAGTCCAGTACAGTCTGCGGCGACGGGTACACTTCGGGCGGGTCACATATCTTCTTGGACACCACTTGGCCTAGCGGGTACAAGTTGTTCACCAGGATGCAGTAGGGTCGGCACGGCACAGCATCGTGTCCCTCGTCCTCGCCAGCAGTCGACGCCGACCACACGCGCAGCTGACGAACCACCACCTGCCACACCTCAAGCTGCTTCTTCTCCAGTTTACGGTAGCGCTCCACCTGGTTGGGCGTCAGCAGCATCTCCGTACTCACCACAATGTCCGCTAAAATGCAGCAAAAAGGTCGTAAAATCAGTTAGCAACAAGTTTAAAAGACTGGAATGTGGATTGTCTTGTATACCGTCACCCTCGACGTCGAACTGCGTGGGCACACGCGGCACATCGTCGTCTGAGTCCGAGTCCTACACGTTAATTGGGGCAGAAATATGGGGAGATCTGTGAGTTTTAAGCAGTGGGGAGAAGCTTTGGCTGTACTGAGCTCTAGACAGCGCCAGATGCACGACTGGAGCTGTGGAGAGAGGGCAGACGACGGGGAAGAGAGGACGCACCTCGAAGTTGTTCCACTTCTCGTAGTTCTTGGTCAGGAACTGCTCGGACGTCGCCATATTCTCTCGCACTGCTGCAAATTCCTTTGTGAAAAAGTGCGGCGGACAAACTTCGAGAAATTCTGGAAGTTGACAAAAAGTTCCAGTGAGATGTAGCCGTGATGGAAGGATGCCATTCACGATGAAAAAATGCAAGAGGACACTTCAACCTTGGTTAAGGAACTCGCTTTGCAAAAGTACATAGTGGTCGCCAACTCATGTACTTTGTACAGCGGATCACACGATTTTATTTGATGGGGCACAATTTTATCTCGCCCAGTGCGATCGCACTCGAGAGCGAGGAAGGTGAGGAGCACTAGCCTACATTACACGAGCGAGTAGACTCCAATCGAGCGCCATCGACTTAGTCCGAGTGCAGGCCGAGAGGCAGCGTCGGGGCCAGCGTGGCGACACGCACGGCGCCGATGGCGAACACCTCTCGTCGCGTGGCCTGGTGCACAATCTCAATGCGCTCGCCCGGGCCGGCGAACAGCACAGTGTGCTGGCCGACCTCGTCGCCGAGGCGCAACGAGTGGGTCGGGACCTCGCCCGTCTCGCCCAGAACCGGCGCACCCGTGGAAGCCAGCGATTTGACCAAGGTCTTGGCCGTGCCGCTCGGGGCGTCCAGCTTCTTCGTGTGGTGGATCTCCGTCACCTCCACGTTCCAGCCCTTGGTCGGCAGCTTGAAAGCAGCGGACTTGATAAGCTCCGACATGAGCGGCACACCCACCGAGAAGTTCGAGCGCAGGGCAACCGGGGCCAGCTTCGAGTACGCCTCCAAATCCTCCATGGGCAGAGCGCCAGTGGTGCCGACAACGAGAGCAGGCAGCTTGCTAATCTTGCCAGCGTCCTTCTGCTCCCGCAGGTACGAGATCACCTTCTTGGTGCCAGCGGGCAGGGTCACGTCAATCACGACGTCCACCTCGTTGAGGTCAGGGGCCTGCACACCAGTTTCGAAACGCGTGACAATGGGTCCGGCAAAGCTAGCGCTGTGGTCCTCCTGCTTGCCGAGCTCCGACACGATGAGCGAACCAAGGCGGCCGTCGTGGCCGTGCACGGCAACACGCACGCCCTTGCCCTCCGGCTTGGCGGACTTCGACTCAGTGGCGACCTCCTTCTGCTTAGCGGCGAACACCTCCTGGTACTCACGGATGGCGTCGGCCAGACGGCGAGCGCCGAGCTGCATGTCGTTGTGGTCGTACCACGAGAAGCTGAGACGCAGGTAGTTCTTCATGTTGCTGCTGAACGAGGCACCAGGCAGGTACATCACCTTGTGCTTCTGGGCAATGGGCAGCAGGTCGATGGCGTTCATGCCCTCGGGCAGACGCACCAGCACAAAGTAGCCACCGTCCGGAACCTCGAACGTCACACCCTCGGGCAGGTGGGCCTTCAGCTCCTTCATCAGAGCGTCAGCACGTCCCCACAGCGTCTGCACTGTGGTGTCGAGGTGTTCCTGCTGCAGACCCGAAGCAATGGCCGCGTGCACAATGCCAGAGATCACAGGGCTGATGCCACCGCTGGAGTCGAGCTGGCCGCAAGCCTCGATCTTGCTCAGGAGCTTCTCCGAGCCCTGGATCCAGCCCAGACGGAGGGCAGGGGCCAGAATCTTGGAGAAACTGCCCAGCGCGAGCACGGTGTCGTGCTCGTCGAACGTGAACATCGGCGGCGGCGGGGTCACGTGCGGGAAGGACAGCAACTGGTACACCTCGTCGGCAATGATGATGAAGCCGTACTTGACGCTGAGGTCTACGAGGCGCTTACGCTTCTCGGCGGAGAGCGTGCGGCCCGTGGGGTTGTGGCACGTGGGGATGGTGTAGAGTGCCTTGGGCACGATGCCGCGCTCCAGCAGGCGCTCGAGCTCGTCAATGTCCAGACCATCCTCCTCCATGCGGATCTGACGCACGTTAATCTTGAAGTCCTTCATGATGCTGAGCGCCAGGAAGTACGACGGCTCCTCCATGAAGACCAGGTCGCCCGCCTGTAGGTACAGCGAGCAGATGAGGGCCAGGCCGCCCGTGACGCCGTTGGTCACGAAGAGCTTCTCCGGGTCCACCTCGTGCTGGTAGCCCTTGGCCAGGAACTCGGCCAGCGTCTTGCGGAACTTGGGGTAGCCCTTGATCACGCCGTACTGCAGGAACATGGGGTCCGTCTCAGCGAACTTGAGCGTCGCAGCCTCGCGGATCTTGTCCAGCGGCAGCATGGCCGGCGCGGGCTGGCCCACCTTGAAGTTGATCATCTCGTCCGCCTTGGGCACGTCGTACTGGCCGTAGTCACCCATCTTGAAGGTGGCTCTTGTGTCAGGATTTACTGCTGCTGAGGTCTGCGTGTCCAAAGGAGAAGTGATCCAGCGGTCACGAGCTCAGCCACCCGACGCAGCGGGCTAAGGTAGGACAGAGGAGCCGAATATAGTGTGGTATATGAACATAAAGGTGTTACTGAGCTCTTCGTGATTCAAAAGACTCAAAGCTCTCCGACGACGACTCCTAATCTAGGGTAAGTTAGGACGTTAAGCTAGGACTTGTCAAATCTGAAAGCGAACACTCGGATGGGAAACAGTAAAAACACAAACTCGCTGGCGGTAAAGGGCAATGAACCATTCCAAGATATTAATAGTTTACAGCGTTGAGCACTGTTAAATATTGCCTGCGTCGAAAGCGCAACGAGTCCTGAAACTTTCAGGAATTTCAGGACTCGTTGTGTTTTTGACGACGCTTTCAGACTGAAAGAGTAAAATGTGCCGGCGGGTAATCGCGCTGTTTACTCCCCTTGGTGGTCACTGATGATCGCTGATCGCACGCTTGGCCAATGAACGTCTATTATTGTGGTCGTCAGATCAGCGAGTTGAAGGCAAGCGTCAGCAGCAGTTCAGGTCAGTTCAGCAAATTGTTCGTTATCGAGTTAATTAGGTGTAAATCCGCAGCAGTGAGACGATCTCCTGCTGGCAAATGGGGCACGTGGGATACTCGGCCGTGCAGTTCCGGCGATACGTCTCGGCGTCCTGCTCGCAAAAGCACAAGTGGCCACACGGCACGATGGCGGTCACGGCTTGCCGGTCCTTGCACACCACGCACTCGCTCTTCTCCAGAATCACGGCGTTCTTAAGCGCATGCACGTTACGGTCCACCTCCGTCAACAGGCTGCGAGTCGTCTGCTCCAGCAGCCGCTTCTGGTCAGCCACCAGCGCCATCTTGTCGTTCATCTGCTCACAGAGCTGCTCGTACCGAGTCTTCACCGAGTTCTCCTGCTCCACACGCGCCTTCTCGAAAGCGAACCGCTTCTCGGCGTCGCGCAGCAGCACTCGAAGGCGGTCCACCTCCACCTCCGCTGTGTCCAACTTCGTCAGCGAGTCGGTCAGCTGCTCTAGAAACTCTTCTTCGCGCTGCTTCCACTTGCGACGGAGCTGTCGCTCGCCTAGAAGCCGCCGCTGCCACTCGGTCTTGATTTCTGCGTTGCGCTTCTTGATGTGGTCTAGCTCGTTCATCAAAGTAGCAACTGAAGGAGTGGCCCGATCGGCTGGCGCATCCGTGTGGGCTCGTTGAGAGACAGATCTGCCACTAATAGGTAAATAATCGTCGTCGTCGTCATCATCATTTGTACGGCTTGTCCGGCGTTTCTTGCCAGAGCTCGCAGAAGACAATACAGGGGCACTATTACTCGAGGGTTCATGCTTGCTTTTCTTGGCACTGGTCCGGGGTGTCGATTTGGTGCTCGCATTAGTTGGCGTCTCCGGACTACTTGCCTGGCGCGCAGCTTCCTCTTCCGCTTTTCTCGAGACCCGCTCTCGACGTCTCTCAACCTTAGCCTTGGCCTTTTTCTCAGCCTCCAAAGCAGCAGCACTCTGCATCTTTATCTTCGGCTCGGGTGGACCTGGCCAGTGGCTAACATTGCGAACTCCACACACCCAGCAGTTATTTCTACGCCTTGGGACCATCCATCGCGCCGCAAACACCTCCGTAGGGTCCACATTAAAGTAACCAGTGTACTCGTCACTGTCCTCGGCGCTTGGGTTCGTTACCACAGCCATCATCGCCTCGGATTGCGTCGTTTTACCCTTCGAAGTGATCATTGGCGTATAGACTTTCATGGGGGTCTTGAATAACGTGTTCTCTGACGCATTCTTGCCGATGATTCGCAGATCTGCCACATCGCTGGTGCCCACTTCCGGAAGCTGGTTGGAGTAATAAAATATACCCTCTGTAGACACTGCAATGATCGCCTTTCCGTCGTCACTGCAGCTACTGACTCCAGCATGATGTTGGATCGTCTAGACTTGCCACTCCCACCACTGTCCAGTTTCTCCAGCTCAAAAGATTGTCGAGGAAAACGATCACCTTCACTAGCAGCTATGCATGCTGCATCCGGAAGACGAATTCGGTACGCCTCGCCTATGAGGGAAATGCTGTATGCATATTGTCCGTGGATCTCGACAATCTCGGACGTGTTCGGTACGTTGAAGTGTGTCGTAACCGTGTGGGCTCCCAAGCCAGGCAGTATCCTCCATTTCACTAGCGGAGTCATCGTTTCCCTCCGCAACTGAGCCAGGAGATGATTTCTTGTATTCGAGTGGCCACACGCGGAGATATTTATCTTTTGAGACCGCTGCAATGGCCAGCACTCCAGGAGAGGTGATTGAAGGCAAAAATGCCCCTGTCGTTGCTGTGTTTCCTCCTGCTAAGAAGGCTTGCAGATGGTCCCAAATAGGCTCATTCTGGTTTCGCTCAGCCTCAACGAAACGCCATAGATTTAGAGTGCCCACACCGAGACCAGTAAGCACATAGTACGCATATCTATCAAAAGTCCACCCGAGAAAGGACGATATTGTCAGTACACCGCATCTCAAGTTAACCGAATAGTTCAGCCATCTCCACTTACCGTTTGGATTCTTGTAGCTCCACAGCTCCGGTGGGTGGCACGTACGTGGCCACATCAGCAAAACCCTACCAAGTTCAACACCAACGAAATGAGCACCAAGACAGCAACAACAGTATTATGAAACCCGAACTCACCCGAAGTCTGGACTGAGTGTGGAAATGCTTTGAAATTGCTGGAACTCGTCGTCATCACCCTCTGTATATTGCACACAGTTCATAAAACAATTCATACGCATTAGCAAATTGAATACCACTCAGTGATAATGATAACGATACTACGCACCTTTCTCATTCCGGTAATGATCGAGATTGATGGTCATTACTACACGCAGACCTTGCCGACAACCCACAAACACATAGCGGCCATCTGGAGAAATCTTAACGCGCAGGTGGAAACTAGAGTATCCTCCTGATGATATCTCGTCGATGTGGCCCAAAAGATAACCATGGCGGTCACTGGGGACACTGCTGTCCATCTCGTATAGCCGCACAGATCCATCCGTAAAGCCGGCAACAATGATCTCGCCGTCTGGAGTCACATCCAGTGACGATGCCACACCTTCCGTCGAAAAACAAATCGATTTCTTGGCAACAACGGGGCGTGCAGAGAATAGCCTGCGTGCAGGCTTAGGTGGTTGCGCCGGCGGACTCGATACTTGAGCAGGGGTGTGAAGTGATGCAGCGGGAGCAACTGAAAGCGCTGCGGTGGAACTACCACCTGTAGCTGTCGTAGAAGCCGCTGCAGTCGATGGAGCAGAGGCAGCCCCAGTAGCAGAAGTCGTATGGGCTGCAGCTTTCTGTGTAACAGCGTCGTCTGGGTGCGATAGATCAACCAGCGTCGGTCCACTTCGAGGACCACGTGGTGTTGGTCGATCTAGATGTCCCGTCTCGTTGCTTATCGGGCTGCTCTTCGCGCGTGCAGGCGACTGTCTATTCCCATTGAACTTAGCCTGGAAAGACGCGAACGGCGACTTGGCCGTCGATCTCGCGCTCTTCGCTTGAGGCGCGAGCTCCACCTGATCCAATGCTGACGCCAATAGCGGCGGGTGGCCATTAATCCTCGTGGCACTGGTGGCCGTCTCCGTGTTCATGCTCGCATCATCAAACACCAGCGGCCGTTTCGGCGACGCCGACGCTCTGTGGCGCAGCGGACTGGTCAAGAACTCGCTCCTCCTCAACGGACTGGCCGTGGTCGCGCTCCTCTTGGGCCTCGCTGGACTGGCCGCGTTTAAACTCCTGGGAGGACGCGCCGGACTCGACAGATGCAGCGGCGCGCCGGACAGCCGCACTCTGTTTGGACTCAGCAGCTGCGGCGTCGGACTCCTCTGCGGGTGGAACGAGTGGCGTCTCGTAGGGCTCGTAAACGCCGCAGCAGCGAAGCTCCCGGTGGTCGAGCGCCGCGCTGGAGACAACACGCCGCTCGAGGCTGAGGCTGAGGCTGAGGCTGAGGCTGAGGCTGAGGCTGAGGCTGAGGCTGAGGCTGAGGCTGAGGCTGAGGCTGAGGCTGAGGCTGAGGCTGAGGCTGAGGCTGTGGCCTTCTTCTTCTTGGGCAGACGCTCGTCCTCCTGCTGCTCCTGCTGCCGCTTCTTCTTGAGCGCCTCTACGATCTGCTGTGCCCGGTTCTTGGTACTCACGCGTGAGGACGTGACGTTCTTGAGGATCATCTTCTCCATGTTGAGGCGGTTGCGGCGCGCGTCCTCGCTGCTGCGCGCAGGCTTCTTGGCCAGCAGCGCGGCGGGCACGGGCGGGTGCGAGGCGTCGCCTCCGGTGGCCATGGGCTCCGTCCTCCGAGTGCGTGGTGCTTCTTCCGCGCCAAAAATAGGGTGGGCAGTGTGGTACACTGCACTGGTGATAAATGGTACAGTGTACCGATGAAGGGGAGGTACAGTGTACCATTGCTTGGGGGTACACAGTACGGATCGTTTGGAAGATTCATACTGTTTGTGTCAACGATGAGCTGGATGCTGGTGCTGACGCTGCTGGTTGGTTTAGTGACTGCGGACGACACGACGTTTCTGGACTTCTCGGTGCCGGATCTGCGTGGGAAGGAGGTGTCCATGCGCGAGTTCAGCGCCTTCCCGGTCATTCTGGTGGTCAACGTGGCGAGCGAGTGCGGCTATACGGACAAGAACTACAAGGAGTTACAGGTGTGATGCTGCAATTGCAATCAGTTTTATTCAATGCAATTGAGCTTATTCGTCTATTAATTGCAGGAGCTGTATGACCGCTACCATGACGAAGGGTTCATGGTGCTGGGGTTCCCGTGCAACCAGTTCGGTCAACAAGAGCCTGGCACAGCTGACGAGATCCTCCAGTTCACGGAGGAGAAGTACCACGTGACATTTCCACTATTCACCAAGGTGTGTTATTGTTCTTATTATTTTATGAGTGTTGCTGGTTGACTTGGACTGTATGGACTATGGTAGGTGGACGTGAATGGGGAGAACGCACACCCGTTGTTTAAGTTTCTTAAGAGGAAGCTGGACGGCTTCCTGACGAACGACATCAAGTGGAACTTTACCAAGTTTTTGATCGCGAACCACGAGCCGTTCAAGCGGTATGGCACCACCACCTCGCCACTGGAGATCGAGAAGGACATTGTGCAAGCGCTGCAGAACAGCCGCCACGTGGACGCCTTTGACGATGGCGGTGCTGCGGATGGTGACTATGGCGAAGCACACGACGAACTTTAAAAGCAGCGGACCACAGGAGTTAACAGTTGACATATTCTGAACAGTAACTTCCGTCTGGATTGTGAGCTTTGGCTCCAAGACGTTCAGCTCATCATGATAGACCGTTACAACATAGTAATAGTTTCTCGTATGCAAATATATACTCAGTGCTTTTAGATCATCATCATCGAGCTTTTAAATACGAGCTCCTGCTAGGTACCATTTGCCATCACCTGTCAAAATACTTCCTGGCCGAACCGCAGATGGCTGTAGTTCCATTCACAGCAGCACAAGTAGAGTCTGGTCCTTCGATTCCCCGCGCAACAACACAGGTCATGATACACAGGCGGCTAAAGTCATTCGGGACACGAATCTCCAACGCGTGGTTCGCAATACAAATTACGCACTACGGAGGCAAATACTCCATGGAACGAATGCTTGCACTCGAAGAGTATACTCGAAATACCTCATTCATGCGCGTGTTGATGGTCATAACCGGCACTCCACTTCCAATTGTTGCGCTGATCCTCGGTCAGGAAAGCATTCCCCTTCAGGACCCGACAGAGGGATGGCGGGTCAATTATGGATTTTGGATTCGTTTGGCAATACTGGAGGGCGTGATAGCTTTTCAGCGACAATCACGATGCAGTATCTAATTGACGCTACAAAGTTCTCTCTTCGGCAGATTTTAATTTGCAGTATGAGTGTTGGGGTTATCTACACCATAGTTGCTGCAGCGATCGCGGCTCACTGGGTATTCCCGATCCCATTCATCAATTTCACTCTCGTAACCATTTGGTTTCTAATACTTGTGGGGTGCCTTCGTGCTGTTGCTGGAAGGCGTAAGTTTAGGCAAATGTTTTCCCACAAAGAGCAAGTTTGCCAACTAAACAAATTCTGCTCCGTGCAGTTGATAATGGTCGGTTTCTATCGAGCTTATCAAGCGCTCTTCAACGCTGCAAACCATACACGTTACGAGTTGCCAGTCCTTTTGTTACTCCCAATTGTTAAGCTTGCCACAAAGAGCTTACTGGCGTCAACAATCGTGCACAAGGAGGACACCATTCCAGAGCAGGTAATACTCACCATCGACTTTTTCGATGCACTCTACCTGGCTACTTTCATGCAAAGTCTGTCACCGTTAAGTGTCGCCGTGATCATGGCCATTGACCTCGTCCAAGCAGCAATCGACCTCTATGAGCTCAATCAGCGGACACAGGATATTCTATCGCGAATTCGTACAGAAACTGGTACTTCTGACGACGAAGGCAGCCTGCTGACAGCAATTCATTTGATGTGCAGTCGATCAGAATTGGTTCAGCAACATATGCGGAAGGACATTCAAGTACGTTCATGCATCGTTCATGCTGTATCGCTGGAAGCCAAAACCATACTTGCAAGGCTTGAAGGTCAGCCGCACACTGCCTCGTTTGTTTCGCGCTCGAATAGTTTGGTCAGCATACTATCGCGATCCGGTTCTCTATCGATGATTTCCGATCGCAATATAAAGGTCAAGGACGGCAGCTTTTTGTCATAGTGGTGTAGCAGTTCAGCCAAAACAAACATCATTAGTGGTCGTGGGAGCTGATCGTCGGCACGCCCACGAAAGAGCAAGGCTCGGACAATCGTCCCTTGGGAAATCAAGCATTCTCAACGAAGCTTTGGAAGTTCTCTTTACGTCAGAGTGTCTGGTGCTGACTGAGTACTTAGAATCCGTCGTCCCTGTTTTCTATGGCATTTTGATTCTTGTGTTGGTCCATTTGCCCAGTGCGCAGTATCACTCCGAGATGCAGGGTGTCACTCGCGAAAACGTCAACAGCGTCGTCCATAATGTGTTCATCTACGCCTCTCTGGAGTTCATCCCCTTTGCGTTGTTCACAGTCATCATGTGGCGGAACTGTGGCATCCAGACGCTGTATCACCTCGCATTTGTGTTTGAAACGCAAATGGTTTTCGTCCAGTCAAGTTGCTGATGTGGGGGCTACTAACGTTGACATTCCGTGTAGTACACTTCGGTACGATCAACCCAGTCAACGTCGAGATTAATATAACCACTTACTGATATGTGAACACAAACTCATTGCAGGATTCGACCTAAGCTTTCGATTCGACTGGATAAAGCACTAGACTGCAGCGAGTACTGTACTCCAAGAAGTGCGGTCAACTTCAACTTGCTATGTGGCGTACACAAAGATCATTGCTCGAAGATCGCCACAGTCTCCGATATTGACATTGACACACATGTCCAAGTCGAAACCTCGTCGCGTGGTGCTCGTCACGGGCGGCACGGGCCTCGTTGGCCGTGCGGTGCAGGACGTCGTGGCGTCGGACCCGTCGGACCAGGACCAGTGGCACTTTGTGGGCTCAAGGACGCGGATCTTCGCGACGCTGCTCAAACGCGTGCGCTGTTCATGAGGCTGCGTCCCTCGCACGTGTTACACCTAGCGGCGCTGGTTGGTGGACTCTTCCACAATCTGCAGAGAAAGGTGGACTTTTTCGAGAGAACATGGCCATCAACGACTCGGTTCTGCAGTGCTGCCAACAGTTTGGCGTGCAGAAGCTCGTGTCGTGCCTGTCCACGTGCGTCTTCCCGGCCGAGACGACGTACCCTCTGGACGAGATGATGCTGCATAATGGGCGGGCTCATAGCTCGAATGAGGGCTATGCAATGGCCAAAAGGCTCATTGACACGCTCAACCACTGCTATAAGGACCAGTACGGATGCAACTTCACGTCCGTGATCCCGACCAACATCTACGGACCTTACGACAACTTCAATATCGACAACGGACATGTAGTGCCGGGGTTGATTCACAAGTGCTACTTGGCCAAAAGAGACGGCACGCCGTTAGTGGTTTGGGGCAGTGGCAAGCCATTAAGGCAGTTCATTTCGAGTCATGATGTGGCGAGGCTGATGCGGTGGGCGCTGGACAACTATGACAGTGTGGAGCCGCTCATCTTGTCGGTGGGCGAGGAAGATGAAGCGTCGATCGGAGACGTCGCTTATGAGATCGCTGCTGCCATGGATTTCCAAGGTGAGATCGTGTTTGACACAAGCAAAGCTGATGGACAGTTCAAGAAGACGGCTAACAACGCCAAGCTGCGTCGTTTGCTGCCCGATTTTAAGTTTACGCCTATCGGTAAGGGTTTACGAGAGGCCACGCAGTGGTTTGAAGCGAACTACGACACTGCGCGCAAGTGAGCAAACGGTGTTATATGCAAGGTACGAACATCGTTCGAGATGGATGTGGTGCAGGCAGGTACTGGAATTTACTGTGGCAAACACGACATTTGCCATCGTTTCGACGATTATAGTAAAACGGCTAGCGCCTCCTTCTGTTCGTCGCCTTGTTTTATAATCGTCGCCTTCTGTCTAGTACTCGCTCCGCCATCCTTATCAGACGCTTTTGTATCCGAGTTGGTAGCCCACTTTTAGAGCTGCAGCAGCTTTGCTGGTAGTGGGTTTACGAAATAAATGGTGATGACAGTTGCTCCACTCAATCCAGCATCGATCTTTCGACTTCGATTCGGCTTCGCCTTCCCACACGACGGCAAGAACTAGAGTACATGGTACCTACAGGTCTTAATGACACGAGTCTTCGATGCATAGCTCGCAATGATTTACTCAATATGGAGGTAAATACTTCGAGGTATTTGATTGAGCGTATGCTGGCGCTCGAGGAATACACTCGTAACACGTCGCAGGTTCGCGTGCTGCTGGTGGTTATCGGCACTCCTATCCCCGCTGTTGTGGTTGTGTTTGGACACGAGAGTATTACACTGCAGGATCCGACAGCAGGATGGCAGGCCAACTATGAGTTGTGGATCTGTATTGCCGCATTTCAGGTCATGCTGGGTTTTGGAGTAATGATTACCGGAACGATGAAATATTTGCTCGACGCTGCCACATTTGCTGCGAAGCAGGTTGCCTTTGGCAGCACTTATAACAATTGTCACCGCTGTCGCCACGGCAATTAAGTCAGTCTGGGTGTTCCTGATACCGTTTTCCATTCTCGCACTAACAACAATTTGGGTAGTGCATATAAGCATAGTATTCGTCGGATCGCTCCGTGTTGTGGCTGGGATCACGCAAATTATTTCGCAACGGGAGCAACTTCGCCAGCTTACCAAGTTTATTGGTGTCGAGCTTGCCATGGTTGGCTGCTACCCAGCATTTCAAGCGTTGTTCTACGTTGTAAATCTTACGCGCTACGAGCTTTTGCCTTTTCCAGTCTAAATTTGTTACGAAAAGTATCCTAGTTTCCACGCTGCATTTTCCACCACGTATTGTCCGTCTGGTTAAAAATGTACTAACACACTTCCATGGTAGCATTCGACCTGAGCTTGCATTTTGCGTTGATAAAGAAGCACTACATAATAATAGCATATTATGCTCGATAGCACGGAGAAAATGCCAATCAAAGATGCAAGTTCATATTAGTTTAAATGTATCGCACAGCTTACTAAGGTTGATGCCATCGTTTCGTACTGATGTTGTTCTCTATTATTCTCGGCCCAACAGCGTTACCAGTTGCGTCATGATGGAGACGGCCGTCTTCGGGTTCATCTTGCTCATGAAATTGCTTGCGCTGCTGCTATCGGTGTACTGCTGTGTCAGATGCCTGAACGAGGCTGTCGCCGTATAAAGTGCCAGTCTTCTGGACAGCAACTCTTGCAGGCCGGTCAGTCGCTTCTTGGCCTCGCTCCAGCTTTCTTGCACGTCGTCATTCCAGTCGACCAAAGGCTTCAGAGCTTTCAGGTAGTACTCGATAACGCGTGCCGAGAGTGTGAAGACATGGTGCATATCACGGTGAATGTGCAGCAGGTCCACTAACGTGTCTAAGGCGCGCAGATCTACCTGGAGTCGCCCATCAGCTTCCTCAGTTGACAGCACGTGCCTTGGCTTGATATTTTCCGTTGATCGCCGATACGACGTCAAGTTTACTAGAACGAGCAGTAGCTGGTGCAGAAGCTCCACGTGTGGACGGCTTCGGTTCAGACCGCGAATTGCTGCGAAGATAGTGGACGAGATCTGAAGTTGCACACATTTCCGGCAGCACTCACGCGAGTACCGTGTACACACCTCAATCGTGTGGCTTGCAAACAGCATATCCTGCAGTCGTTTGCCGTGCAAAAGCATGTGAAGGGCCATATCCAGTCGCGCACCCAGAGTCTGCGGTTGTTGTTTTTCGGTCTTTTTCTCTTCATGAGTCCTGACCCTCAATTGCTGCGGAACTCTTGAAGCAACAGCCTTTTGTGTGTGTGTTTCCTGACTCACTAGCTTCATTTTAACCAGCTTCTTGCGCTGTTTTGTGACTTCGGGTGGACTGTGATGCAAGCGCACCAGTGTTCCACGCCACCACGCCTGCAGCTTTCGCACCGCAACGTAGAGAACATTGCGTTCTCTGTAGGGCACAACCACATGCTGGCAAAGCCACGAGCCCAGAATGCGCTCAGCGCGCGCCATCGCCATCGCTGAGGCCATGGCTTCCAGTTCGCGCTGCCTTTTCTCTTCTGCTTGCCTGTGACGCTCAGCCCACTTACAGCACAGGTTCAACCACCACACTTGAACACGCTTAGCCGCAGAATCCATTTTCTGCTTTTGCCGAATTCGCGCGTTCATGACGCTCCTCAGATAGTACGCTCGCCAGCAAATTACAATCTTGTTCACGTCTGAGAGACGCTTCCTCAGGATTCCAGCGCGGAGCTGCGTCCAACGAGCTCGCACTAGCAAAGAACGCTTCTTCCGGTACCGTGCCTTGTGGTTGGCAAACCAGAATTCAATCTGCCAGCACGACATCAGAACACGTAGTCGCTGTAACTGGGTCTGGAGAGCGTAGAAGCTAAAGCGATGAAGGCGCGAGAGCCACCCACGAGCACATTTCTGAATTCCAACTGCTGCACAATGATAACGCATTGCTCGTCGGAACCTCGAAATGGCAAGCCACGAACGAATCGATCGCTGGATCGTGACAATGCTCACTTGAACCTTCGCGTATTGCTGCTGCGCCTTAAATACACGGAAAGAAGACTGGATCAGCGTGGCTGCATCCATACACCTCTGATGAAGATGAAAACGGTACACCGTCTGGATGCGGTATGCAGCACGGTGCTCCACACTCTTCTGTAAGCGCTGAAGCCGCTCGAGTCGGGCATGTTCCAGTCGTTCTTTTTCCTCGACTTGCATTCGTCGGTAGCATAACAGCATGCTTCGGAACACTAACAGCGCCTGCAATTGCTTCTGACGGCGCCAGATCCGCACATTCTTCTGAAGTAGGCGAACACTTCGACGGATATTGGAGTTGTGGGTCCTCTGCAAGCAAGCTCGCACTACGCTTTGAATCTTTGTTGCAGCAAGTTCTCGCTTCTGGAATCGGTACCTGCGGAACACATCTTGAATACGGCATGCGGCACGCCTCTCTACATTGCGTTTAAGCATTTCCAAGCGCATGTGACGTCGCTGTGCCTCGCTCACCTTCATCAGTTGGTAGGTCTTTAGCATTTTGTAGAAGTGAGTTAAGCCCGATAGCTGTCGCCTTCGACGCCACACACGAATATTCTGCTGCAGCAGGATTGCAGCACGCTTTTCCCTTTGAAATTGAAGCTTCTGTTTCGTACCACGGAAAACACTTGCCAGCTTAGTAGCTGCTACTTTTCGTTTGCACAGTGCAAAATTTCGGAATCCCTTTTGGATGAAGCTGGCAGCTCGCGTTTCAACCTTGTGCTTTAACTTGAGCTCCCTCTTTTCGAACTCCTTCTCCTTCAGCATCTGCTCGAAGCGCTGCAGAGCTGCCACCCGCTGGTGCTCTTCACAGCGGTACTGGAAAGCAATCCAAGCTCGCCGGATAATGCGCCCAGCACTACGCTTTTGCCGCCACACTTTTGCTCGCAGTCTCCTTGTTTCAGAACGTAAGCGACACTGTCGCCATGTTGTTTGGATATGGGAAGCAGCCAAGTGCCGGTCTGCTATCATTTGCTGCCGCACAAGACGAGCACCCTCTCTGGATAGATGCTGCAACCAGTTTCTCTCGATCACAGTGCAGCTCGTCCTAATACGTAGCCGTTGCGCAATCTTGCGCTGCATTGCTTCCTCTGCTTGGCGTTCCTTTTCCCGTCTCCACTTAAGCTGCTTGCACCAATGATGCTGAATTACACGAACGGCGTTGATTGATTCACCGTCGACTCGTTGAAGCTGCATAGTGCGGAATGCCTGTTGAATGGCCACCACAGACTTTCTTAGCCGAATGAAGCGTTTCCTAGTTGTCCACATTTGCATTGTGCTTTTGACAAGGTGTGCTGCTCGCAACAGCTTGCGGCACTGCCGAATAGCCAAACGCTTTTGGCTGGAAGTGTACCAGAATCGCTGAACAATGCGCGCACTTGCGTTCTTTTGCGATGCATCCGCAGTCGGATGAACGGACTCATCCACCAGCGTTTCAATCTAGAAGCAGCATGAATTTCACTGTACGAATCCATCAGGCGCGACTGCAAGTAGCACACAAAAGTCACCACCATTTTCTCTTCCGGAGGGTTCTTGGTGTTGTACTGCTGCGGCATCAACACGGGGACCTCTCCGAGCTGCTTAATACGCTCGTTCACGATAGCAAAGTGCCGCTGTTCGTTCGCCAGAAGTACGCTCTCTTTTGTCTTTTGAATATCTCGTCCATCGCGCAAGTCAATAGTTGTCGGCAGCACATCCGACTTCGCGAGTAGCATTGGGTGGTAGTAATGCAGGAGATAGCAAAGCGCCTTGCCGTCAGCGAATGACGCAGAAAAGTCGTGTACGGCAACATTGTAGTTAGCACAGACGGCACGGCACCACTCCAACAACAGCCCATAGCACTCGTGCTCATCCGTGTGGACGACAGGTTCTTTCTGTTGCTCAATATCGTAGAATTCTTTAGCACGAAAACTCATCCGTTTTACGACGTTGCCAATTTCCTTTTTCATGGTCTGTGCGTCAACAAGGGACTGCAGCTGGAAGAAGCTAATAAGCTTCCAGAGCAGCGCCAAAGTTTTCTCGCGATGCCCATTTACGATGTCTTTGGCCAAATTTTCCACCATTTTTGCATCCACCTTGCTGCGAAGACCAGCAAACCCAGAAGATGATACGCGTACACGCCCACTCAACCGGTGTTTCCTGCCTATCTTCACATCCTTGCCTTTGATGTTATCCAGAACACTTGCGCCGCACTTATCCTGCAAAAATGAAGGCAAATTTCAACATTGTGTACCTTTTGCAGTCGCGATAGAGCGGGCACGCGCAAAAGGTTGACAGGCCCTTTGGCTTCGGGACAATTTCTCCATTCTGGCCAGTAGATGACGACGTAGACGCTGTGAGAGCCTCCATGAGCTTCGCAAGGCGGATACCATCACGCAGATCAGTTTCCCAGTTCTTGATCTCTAGGTCAATTTCGTCCAGTGATGTCTGTTCGTGCTTCAACACGTAACCAAGTTGCTTTAGATGCTTGTCGATACGTCCCTCGGCTGCCAAGAAGAGTCGACAAAATTCTGTCACAAACACCTGGGAGTTTTTCACTTTGAGAACGTCATCGTCATTACTCTTGTTGGTGCGCTGGCTCGCACTCGGAGTGGTCTTGCTGTTAGTGTGTGCAATTCGAAACAGACACGGAAAATGAGCAAACTTGTCTGCCTTGAGCTCGACTGCGCGATCCAAAAAAGCACTAGCATGAAAAACTTAAGCATGAACGTCTCGGTCAGCGAATCGAAGTACTCTCGACCGTTAATGTTTCTCTTCGTGCTTCTGAAGGAATTTCCACCATCGTTACGGTCTGCAGTGGAACCATCCAGAGGTGTCAACAGATTTCTGACTGAGCGAAAGTTCTTCGCCACATGAGAATCCTTGACCAAGTGCTTTAAAACGATTCGACGCAGCACGCGCGGCATCTTTTCATCCGGAAGTGCTGTCTTCTTGTCTCGAATGGATGTTCTAGCCGTCGTATCGCTGAAAATATTCCGTAGCGAGCATTTTTCCTCCTTCATGACTTGGTGCCCAAGCACAGCTTGCAAGCCCAAACAGAGCCACACAGGGTGAAAGTTGTTTAGCAGACAGACCAACTCTTCCTGCAACCCGACGTCAGCATACACTGGACGGTCCGCACGGAAAAGCAGCCCTTTGTTTCCGATTTCTTCTTGCAGGTTAAAGAAGATATCGTCCATATCCGGTGAGTGGTACAACTCCACGGCTGCTTGTACCCACCCTGACTCCATACGCTTCTGCGCGAGTACGCGCAGCGAGGAAAACTCAAACCTAAGCTTTGCGCCCATAATCCGATGCTCGTCATCAACCTCTTCAATTTCGCCACCCAGGCGCTGTGCAGTTCCATCTAATAAAACGTAATTCATCCACTTGGTGAAACCTGCACTTTGCTTCGCCATCCAGTTCTCATCGTAGACCTCCTGCCGCTGCTTCCACCATGACCCCGAGAAAGGCTTCTTCGGCGAGGCTGCCAGTCCCGACGATTCTGGGCCAGCACCACGGCTTTTAGAGGAGTTTGTGTGCGCTGTCGCTTCAATCGATTTCGCGGTGGAGAAATGTCGATAGCTAGTGAAGTATGGCGCTTTTCTCCTACCTTATGTATAACCACAGGCTCATTCTCCGGCTCAATTTCTCTCGGTGCCAAGGCGCTTGATACTGTGAATACCATGTTTCTTGGGTCCGGCGATCTCCTGGTCGTTTGTTGTCTGGAAGCTTCGGTTCGTTCTGTTGTCTCAATACGCGGCGGTCGTGTATGCCTCGTATTCGATGCTACAACGACTGTGTCGTCCGATTTTGACGGAAACGACTGGCGTAGGTGGCCGAACTTAGATAGCCCCGGCACACGCGGGGTACCCGATCCAGTTGCCTGGCACTGCAGTTTGAACTGGTCATTGACTGTGAACTTGAGCATTGCTACGACTTCCGTCCCACATCCGCTGCCAGCGGCTCAAACGTGACTCGTAGCGTGACCGACTTGAGTGCGTCCACGACACACACGTGCAGATCGCATTTAAACCTAGTCTTGGTCAGCGGGACTTCCGGGACCTCTTCACTCCTCAGCACCACGTATCCTTCATATTTCACACGAGCATTCCCGAGCTCACTTGGGTTCTCGAGCGTCAGCTGCAAGCTTTTCTTCCCCCAACAGCCACGGGGCCAAACTTGAGCAGCCCCACGCTGATAAAATCGTCCACGAACAGCGTGGCCGTCCCTTCCTCCTCGTGTTCTTCCTCCAGCTCCAGCCCTAGCGCCGCGCCGTGCAGCTCCAGCGCGCGCGACTCAAAGTGCGTGGCCGCATGGGCCGCCACGTGCAGGTCTCTGCGTCTGTCTGTGGCGTCGTCCTCGTCCTCGAAGACGCTACTCCGTCCTGGAGACTTGGGTCTCTTTCCGAGCAACGAGCCGGCCGCTGATTCGCCCAAAATGGCGCTCGCCGGCATGCTGGGCCTGCCTTGATACCCGCCGCGACTCGTCGTGACGTTCGGGTGGCCCCAGTCTCGGCCCGTCCGCGGTCTTCGGTTTTCCTTGCCGTCCTCGGTCGGCTGCATCGAGTGTGCGGCCGTTTCGGGGGCGTTAGAAGCAGACGAGGGGTCGATAGGTGCGGCTGCGAACGGGTCGAGAGACGCACGCGCCGCCCACTTGCCGGACGCGCGGGAGCCGTCGCTGGCGCGCCGCATGAACGCCGCACTGTCTCGTCCTGCTGGTTCGGCTTGTGCCATGCGCGCTTCAATTCAAACGAATGCGGTATGCCGGACGAGAGGGAGGAGATGACGGATGCGAGGCTTTTAAGGCGTGTTTTTACGTAAAAAGCAGTGTGTAATTACGAAGGGGCATTGTCGTCCGATAGTTTGATCAAGTGAAGACGCGTTGACGATACGAGCCAGGGTATGACAATCCGTGGGTTGACGATGACGAAGGAGGGGCCGAGCTTGGTCGTACTTAGCGCGACGTCTAGCATTATGACCAATGCGCGGGGAGGGCCTTAGCCGGTGCTCATTGGCCGTAATGCTGGACGTCGTAGAGCAGCTCGCCGCCAACCAAAAGGCCCTCGCCCAGCAGCTTCGGGCTCCGACGCGGGGCATTTATTTGCCGAAAGCTACAGCACAAAAAGCGGAAGAATGTCGACGATCACCAAGGAGCAGCACGACGAACTGTGCGTGGCGTACGCCTCCATGATCCTCTTCGACGGGGAGCACGAGATCACGCCGGAGGCCATCCACCACATCCTGCACGCCTCGAGCAACGAGGTGGAGCCCTACTGGCCCACGCTCTTCAGCACCCTGCTGTCCAAGGAGGGCAAGGTCGTGGAGCTGATCTCGACGGGCGGCGCCTCTGCTGGCGCTGCTGGTGCTGCCGCCCCGGCGCTGCCGGCGCCGCTGGCGAGGAGGCCAAGGAGGAGGAGAAGCCCAAGGAAGAGGAAGAGGAGGCTGTAAGTGTCGCGCATTGCAGGCTGTTGCCGACGCGGGGGAGCAGCAGAGAACTCATAGATCTGTTGTGGCGTGTTGCTGTTGTGTGTGATGCAGGACCTGGGCGGCGGCATGGACATGTTCGGCGGCGACGAGGACTACTAAGCTGTGCTTTAGCAAGCGCTGCAAAGTCCATCCTAGACTCCAGCCGTCGTGACCGTCTGATCCCGCTTAATCATCCGTAATGGACTCGCGCGTCTATTCTTCCGGTAAAACAAAGGCTTCGAGCGTCTAGTTTGGTCTCTCCGTCGTGTCTTGCGGACTGCGCGTCCGTCGTGCCTCTCCTATTCAGATTGCTGGACAATGCTGACAGGTTGAGGATCGCTTAGAGATGCAGGCTCATTTTCAAACAAGCACGGCGGAAAACTGCAGGTCGGCAACTTGTGCTTCGTGTTGATCTGTGCTGGGCATGGTGTGCTTTTCTTCTCCTTGGACCTGCCGGGTGCTCTTACCTGGTCTTTTATGGAGCAGTCTTGAAGACGACTTCTCTTCTTGATGACTCAGCCCAATAGCTAGACTTGTTGGAGATTTCATGAGCAGCAGTGAAGCACTTGTCCAGTTTTTCTGAGCGTTTTAGAGCACACTTCCCAAAGCTACTTTGCAGCAACGTGGTCGAGTTCCTACGGTAGTCACGTTTTAAATTTAAAAATTTGTCCTTGTGGCAAACCATAGACAAAATCAACTCCTTCCCTCGCAAATGATCAAACGGTTCTTCACAGTTGGCGGCTCGCTCCAACATGAAAGCTGTGCCGTTGTGTGCGTCGTACCGGACCTTCTCCTACTAAGTACGAAATCATGCTTCCTTGCAGGTTTTCGTTTCGGCAGGATCCTCCCCCTCTTTTCGAGCTTTCTGGGCCTCAGCTTTACCAATCGCCACAACAGCCACCGCCGTCCCAAACCAGCGCCCGCAAGATTTACGATGGTTGCCCAGAAGGCCGTGAGATGGCACAAGCTGCCCTTCGCCCAGTTCGTGGCGTTCGAGGCCAAGCGCCCGATGTTCCAGCCCTTCCTCATCGGCGGAGCGTACGTGGCCCCCTCACGAGCCGCTAATCATAAAAACTATTTAACTTAACGATTTTTATTGTTTCCGGCAGTGCTGCGCTCGTGATCTGCGGCATCCTGCCCACCCGCGGTGCCAGCCAGGAGGACAAGGAGAAGAGCAACTACTGGAAGCGCACGAACGGCAAGTTCGACTACAGCCACCACTAGGCGCTCGTTGCTGCCAGATCGGCAAAGGGGACTGTGCGCGTAGAGCAAGAAGGACAAAAAGGATGCACAGACTGCAGGGACAGTGGCAGGGCGAGGGAGGGAGCTGCTATTGCAGTTTTGTGGATGTATCCGCAGGCTGCGGATGGAGGGTCGCTCTCGACAGTCTTGCTGCTAGTCTTTCAGGTTTGCGTCCTCTACGCGACGCTGAATTGACATAAACCCCTAAGAAATACACCTAAAGCGTGTTTTTCTTGCTAGTGTGACTCCGTGTGGACTTGGTCTCAGCATTGCAAACCTTGTATCTTGATTGTGGGGTCGCTAAGACTTAGCGACATCTATCAGCTTACCATAGAAATGCAGCGCAGCAAACAACTTGAGAGTCTCAAGTTGAGATGCAAGACGCAACACGCAACCCAACTACCATGGAAAGAAGTAAAACGCTCTGACGTCCCAGTAAATATTATGGAAAGTGAGTTCGTAGTTGAGTCCTGGTGGCGTTGATCTCGGCTCTGCGCAAGCGAAGCCAAACATAAAGCAGCAAAAATGGGAGCAGACCATTTCCCGCGTGGCCGCTCTTCTCTAATCTGGACTGGATACCTGGTAGCGACTACGACGCGGCTGCGCGTTGCCGCACAATGAGGAGGATGAATACAATCAACAGCACAGCAAGCGCCGTAATGAGAAAAAGCAGCCAGGCACTCCAGCGAGTAGAATCCTCGCCCGCCAGCTCCTCGCGATACTTCTGGGCCCAGTTGGGAACAATCATCAGATCTGGTCGCTGCCGATATAGCTCCTCCTTTTCGCGTGGCGTCAGTCGTCGCATCATGGACCTGACCAGTTTTTACGTTTCTTCTTGCTGCGCGGAGTAAGCTGTCCGTCGTTCTTGCTGCTATAGTTCAGTATTTGAGGTCGAGGGCTACCGTTGCCATTGCCACTTCCGTCGGTGTCCATCAATGCGTGAGTTTCCTGCTCATCGTTGTCATCATGGTAAAACTCCTCGTCAGCATCCAGCACGTCTTCATGCCACTGGATCCCCTTCTTCTTCTGGTGTTTCATACTAGAAGTCTTCTTCTCCGGCTCGAGCGCCGTTGACGAGTAGGCCGAGATGCGCTTGAGTGCCGGCCTCATCTTCGGCGTCCAGTACTTTCCATCACCATTCGAGGCATCGGGAGAAAGCTGCAGTCCGTCTCCATCTGTATCCAGGTCGTCCAGCTTGGACATCCCAGCAGACGGCGACGACCCAGACAAGAGGTCATACTCCTTGGTTCCTGGCTTCACTATCTTCTTTGCCTTCTTCAATGAGTGGGCAAAGGCGCCACTAATGATGCCAACGGCCTCTGACGGGGTCATTTTAGCCTTCGCCGAGCTTCCCAGCTCGTGGTCCAGCTCGATCATCTCCTTCACTTCGTTCGCGATAGCTTTGGCACGTCGGTGCGCGACCTCCATGGCGTGTCTCGACACCTCCGGGGAGAACAAGCTCGTGTCCACATAGTCTCTCTCCTCGATGGGGATCTTTTGGGTCAGAACGCGTAGCGGAGGCAGCACATGGTGCTGCTGGTTGCCATTCTGGCTGCTGTAGTCACTACTGGGCGGAGCGTCACGATGTCCCTCGTCTACATCCACCACGACCGCGTCCTCCGAGCTCTTCCTGTTGTTCGGACTGCTGGCTCCATTAGGGAGCGCGTTCTCGTCCTTGTTCTGGTCCTCATCGCTGTCGCTGTCAGTCACGGGCAGTGCCATCTCGGGGACGCGTCCTTGGCCTGTTTCGCCACCGAGGGCTGCGTGAACTGCGCCTCCAGAGAGTCCACGTCCAGTACGGTCGACGTGGGCTGCGTGGCCGTCTGCGGCGGCGCGTCGTCGTTCAGCGAGACCGTCTCCATGTACATGGTGGGCGCTGTGGTCATGGACTTCGTTAAGCGTTTAGAGAGGGGCGCGAGAGGTTGAGGAGAGGGGAGTGAGGCGCCACAGACGCGGAGCCTTGAGCGGTGCTCTTCGCTCTTCTCGCAGAGTGAACTGTTCAAGGCACGGGAAAGCACGTGCGGAATGAGCAGCATATTGACTACGATGTAGAATGATGCAAGAGCCGAGGTTTATGGTGAGTATGTGCAAAAAGAGGACTCTGCTGAGGAATATGGGCTGCGGACAAGCGACGGAAAAGAAAAAGAACCATTTTCTGTCTTGACCCAGTCTTGGTGGAGAACAGGTTTGTTGTTGCGCGAAGCGTCTCTTACAAGTAATGTCTCTCGAATGTCGTTGGAAGTCTCTTGTAAAGCGGTGCGTCTGTGAAACGTACTCGTTTTATGAACGGGAAAAACGAAGATGTTCCAGTTCAGTTGGCCCTGGGCAGCGGTAGAGACCGTCATCATGGCTTCGTGCTTCGATTGATACCTTCCCAACTGTTAATCTACTTTGCAAAATGCCGAATGCAAGCCCCCTTGGAGACAAGATTGCGAGTGATGCTCAGTATAGTTTTTGATTTTTGCAGTTATTCGGTGGGCCTCCTTCGCCGCCCGGTGGAGTATGTCACACCCAGCCTTGCATATTGTCAATCTAAAACAGTACGTACGCGATCGTGTCGCCCAGCGTGCCGCCGATCAGCGTACCGATACCTGGCCGCACCACCGTGCCCATAGCAGCGCCCATGCCGCCGGTGATGACAGCCAGCGCAGAGCGAGAGGCGTTGCGGCCCGTGTTGGACACGAACGTCGAGAGGGGTTCTCGTCCTCGTCGCTGCCGCTGCTCTGGAGCCCCTCCTCAATAGACCGCAGGTTCTTGGACTTCTTGCCACCTTTCCTTGACACGAAGCGTCGGTACAGAATGACCACAATTTGCTGGGTCTGCAGAGAGTCAAGACAGCACATCGTTAGCATTGCATCCCAAACCAAAGACATGCACGTTGTGGTCTCGTGGCCACCAGGCCGCGCAAGTCATGGGCGAATGGCCTACCTCCTCCACCAGGAAGATGGCAAGGTGGCTCAGCATATTGGCGCGCATGCCCGTCTTGATCATGAGCGCGGCCGCCGTAAGTCGGCTCGACGTGCGCACGTACTTGCGCGTGGCCGACTTGCTGATGTCTGTTGAGCACAATGCACAATGCACCCCGCCACCGTCACTTCAGCTCCATGAACCAGCACATCTCAACTGTTAGCAACTTTCACGAACTGACCTTTGATGAGTTTGCTGACGATCTGCGGACGGAAAAAGCGCAGCGCCACCTCCTCGAGCGAGCGCACGTAGGTCGTGATGCTGAGCGACTTGCCGAAGGACTTGGCGCTGGCGAGGCCGAACGTCTCCATGGACGGGGCCACAAAGTCCTCCTTGTCGTCCTTCTCGGCGTCCACGTCCTCGAACTCGTCCCCGTTCTCGCTCGAGTCCTCGGCCTCCGAGTCCTCCAGGTCCAGCGACGCCACGTAGGCGTTGAAGATCATGAGGCCCTGCATGGCCGCCGAGCGCACGGCCAGGATGGCCACATCCTTGGGGTAGAAGTGCTTCAAGTAGGGCTTCTTGTCCGCCAGGTAGTTCTTCCGCGAGGCCGCCACGACGCTCATCTTGCCGCGAGCTTCAGTCCAGAGTCCTTCCAGCGGTGAGCTCCACAGCCCGTTGCAAAGGAGCGGTAGCCACACGTGTACCGACTTCCTGGTACACCCCACTCATCTTGGTGGACCACACCACGTAGATGCATCAACACGTTTCGAGCTTCAACGTCCGTCAGTCTTGAATTTGCTAAGTCAAGCGCAAGTCGACCTTCCTGAGCTCACCCTCCAATGGACTCGTCCAGCCTCGCCCAAGTCTTCCGCCGCGACGCGTGCACCGGCCGCGTGGTGCTCGTCACGGGCGGCGGCTCCGGCATCGGTCAGGAGATCGCACTCACGCTGGCTGAGTACGGCGCCCAGGTGGCGGTCTTCGGACGCCGCGAGAGCGCGCTGCAGAGCACGCTGGCGCTCCTGGAGCAGCGCGGCGTGCCCGCCAGCCGCGCGCTGGTCGTGCAGGGCGACGTGCGCTCCACCGAGAGCGCGGACGAGGCCGTTCGGAAGGTGCTGGCGCGCTTCGGCCGGCTGGACGTGCTGGTGAACTCGGCGGCGGGCAACTTCCTGGCGCTGGCTGAGAAGCTCTCGGCCAACGCGTTCCGCACGGTCATGGAGATCGATGCCATTGGGACCTTCAACATGTGCAGGGCCGCCTTCGAGCCGCTGAAGCGGAGCGGCGACGGCCGCATCGTCAACATCACGGCCACGCTGCAGAAGCCCGCGACGTGGTACCAGGTGCACGCGTCGGCGGCCAAGGCCGCGGTGGACAGCATCACGAGGTCGCTGGCCTTGGAGTGGGGGCAGTTTGGCATCAGGGTCACGGGGTGGCGCCCGGGCCTATTGCAGACACTACTGGCACGGCGAAGCTCGGAGGAGACGTGGACCCGGAGGAGAGGAACAAGTTCATGCAGAGCACCATCCCGGTGGGACGTGTCGGTGCCAAGACGGACATCGCGGCAGCAGTGCTGTATCTGGTGTCGCCGGTGGGCAACTTCGTGTCTGGTGATGTGCTGATTGTGGACGGAGGACACTACCTGTTCAAGAAGCCGGTCATGCCGCGCGAGCTGCTGGAGGGCTGGTCCAAGAAGATGGAGAAGAAGTCGCGCGTCACGGCGGACTCAAGCTGTAAGAAGGTGAAAGCGGCGATAGGAGGTGGGATCTCGTGATATATACGGTATGCGCCGTAGTGATTGCTAATTGCTACGTAACCTGCATAAACGGAATTGTCTGGTATGGTGCTTGCTTTCGTGTGTCTTGTCTCGGGAGACTTTAAATTTAGCAATTACCACACGAATTCATGTATTCCACGCTGCTGCTGATCACCCACGAAGTCATTCTTAGCATTAAATAGTGTTCGTTCTGCCGGTAGACGTTTTTGAATAGAGGTGAATAAATAGAGTCCACCTGCGACTCACTTCCATGACTTTCATCACCAAATCTGCCGAATAGCACAACTCAGATGGTTTCTACACGCAGAGTGCAGCCAGCGCCACCCGCGGAATTGAACGAACCTTCACGAAACTCCATCAAACCACCGCAAGGTATTCATGCGCTGTTTCGAGCATTCTTTGATACCTACAACTACGTCGCCATGTCCTGGTACAGTATCCAGATTGGCAATCGATCACACTACTCGATCGAACGATTACTCTCCTTTCGTGATTATTGCGAGCAAACTTCCCGCACCCGTGTTTTTTGTCTGCCTTCTAAGTCCTGCGCCAGCTCTAGTGACGATGCTACTCATCGATTGCATTCCACTACAAAACCCGGACGAAGGCTGGAGAAACAACATGACACTGTGGATTCGAATTGGGATTTCAAGCATTTTCACTTCCGGGGGCATTGTGTTTTTTCGAAATCGGTGATCAAAGAGAAAACTATTTCCACCGCCCAAGGCATTGGGATTGCCTTTGTATCTTCGCTGTGCTACACTGCGGGTACCATGTTTGTCGCTGCTTTCTGGAAGTTCCCAGTTCCTTTCGGCATGGTCTGGTTGAGTGTCCCTTTTGTATGGTTGATAATGACCTTCTTCCTGATAAGTATAGGACCTCACGCATTGCTGACCAACTCAAAACTTCGAGGTCAGATACTCAACTACTTCATTGGAGTATGTGCTCAGTCGATGCTAAGTGTTGCGTACCCCACTTTCAATGCGGTTTTTCTTCAGCTTTCAGGCGTAGAGCAAGCTATCTTCATCTTTGTGCTACCAGTAATCAAGTTCGTCACGAAGCAAGCTATCGCCTACGTGTCAACCCCCATACATGACCGCGTTGGTGTTGTCGTCGTCTTCTCAGTGGACGTGTTCAACGTCCTTTACACCTCCATCTGCATGCAAACGGCTCACTCTTGGATCACAACGGTGCTGGTCATTTCGTCCGACATATTTCACATCGTCTTGGCACTTCGTACAATTTATTATCATACGAACCACATTAAAGAAGAACGAGGTCGAGAAGGATCTATCAACGATATCCAGTTGCACAGCAACCACGTTAAACAGATTTTATCGTCACTTGAGGAGCTAAAGACAAAACCGCGCATGAGGCCATACTGTGGGCCGATACGACTATTTTCACCGCACAAGCTACCTCTGTCGACTTCAAGCGAGGCCTTTCTGACAGATTTTGTCAGCAAATGGAATGTACAAATCATGACGATTACTACTACCTTCCGCACTCCGAGACCAGCCTTCAATTCAACAACGCATCACTTGGAACCTGCATCTCAACTTGATCCCTTTCGTTCGGATGGAAATTCAGGAACAAGTGAAAGCAGAATTAGCAGCTTTAGTTCAAGATTTGAGTCTTCAAAGTGGAGCGAATATCAAGTGACGCCTGTGTTGTTCAGCAATGGGACCTTAGCCCCGAAACTAACGCCCCCAAATCGTCCTCACACAACCGGGATATCAGTCGAACTTTAAGTTTGGCAGTACATACTGATCCGAAAACACCTATAAAACATTCTCGCAAGGTCATCGAAAGAACGGCTGAAGAGGGACTTCAGGTACTATTTCATTGTGAGTACATGATTCTGGCCGAGTACGTCGAGTGTATGCTGCCGCTATTTTATGCTGGGTATCTGTTTGGCCTCTTTCATCTCTCCACCGCTGATTATTATCCCTTCACACGGTCACTGTCATCGGCTAAGATGACTTCAACGCTTATTCAACTCATCGCGTATGGGTTACTCGAGTTTGGTTCGTTTTCGGGTCTATATTTTATCATAAAGCGAAGGTTTGGCTATTCCCCGACGTATCAGTTGGCGTTTGTGCTCGAAACAAACGCAGTCATGATCCAAAGCCTGCTTTTCCTTTGGATTATGTACATTGTTCCGTTCACTCTCGTTCACTTCGGTAAGATCACGCTGTGTTTTAACAGGTTAATCGAAAGAAAAACACTAACGAACTTGATTGTTTTGGCATTTTTAGGCGTCGATTTCAAAGCTCCATTTCACTAACGTCAGCTTCTGCATCAAAATGTCGTGGTTAAATGGTTCCGTGGCAGAAAAATCTGGTCTCAGCAGAGTTTTGTCTTGCTACCACTTCAAAGCACTAAAACAATTGGTGAGCATGGTACCAAGGTTATCGTGCACGTGGTGTGAACCTTTAGGTTGACATGTAGCGAACATTGGGTAAATATGCTTATGTACTCTCGACTTCTTCAAAATGTAATTTGCATTGATTGTATAATAATTATGCTACCGGTAGTCTACTCGCGTTTTGACGGATCTTTCTAGCTACCCGCTCTACGTTCGGATAGCGCAGCATGGTTAAATGAGTGCAGTTTGGCACCGTGAGTGTAATGGTCACATCGATTCCCAATGCCCGGTATCTCGAGACGTCCGCATTCCAGCGTTCTGTCATGTATACTTCAGCGTGTAGCCAAACCGGTGGCTCGGGCTTTGATAAAGCTGAATCAATTTCAACAACTGGTTGATACATCTCTTCCATTGCGCAAAACTTGCGGTAGTTCACACCCAATTGCCACAACGGCGAGTTTTCGTCACCGAAAGCTTCTATCGCGTATTCCTCGACACGAAGGCGACGAGCTGGCATATCTTCTCGCTGGTTTGAGGGAAGATCAAAGGGAAGCCCATCTAACAATGTTAGTGGAAGTAGTGAGTGGCCTTCACGCACCGCAAGACGTGCTACCTCGTGGGCCAAACGGCAGCCAAACGAGAAGCCTCCAAGCGCAAATGGTCCCTCGCTTTGCTTCTCACGGATAAGTTTCCAATAATGCTTGAGAGATCTTCGACGCTGAATAGCTTAGACTCGGGGGTATCATTGACGGGAGCTTGAACCCCAACAACTGCAAATGGTAGTTGGCGTGCTAGCTCCAGTAATTTCCATACGGTGCCATCTGCATCGTGGAACAGGAAAAGCGTAGGTCTCTCGGCGGAGGATCCGGGTGCGCTGCAGTTAAGATGCACCAGTGTTTGAGAAGTTAGTTCATGAAAATCCAACATGGAAGTGGCGGCACTACGTGCCATTTCAGACAGTGATGAAGTGCGAAAAAATTGATCGAGTGCCAACGGTAACCCTCGCGCTTGAGCTAGTGCGATAGCGCGAATTGCAGCGAGAGAGTCACCGCCTAACTCGAAGAATGACCGCGTCATTAGCCGTTCCTCGAGGAGATTAGCATTATGCTCTTCATCACCTTCGTGAAGCTCGAGACCAATAGCTTGCATCCAGACCTGGCGAAGTATATCCGTTGCAAACTGCACCGTGATCATAGTCTCATTGCTTGTTGCAGTTCGAGATGTTCCAGAAGTTGACAAGCAAGTATCGCTAGAGTGACCAAGTGCGCGAAGGTCTATTTTGCCGTTGGGCGTTCGCGGCCATTGTTGCACAACACGAAGTGACTGAGGTACCATGTGCCTCGGAAGATGGTCTCTAAGGTATGACCACAACCCGTCCAAAGGTTCTTTTACGCTCAATTGATCGTTCACGCCATCGTTAAACATGACGAAGCCAACGAGTATTGAGGAAGCTTCTCGTTGTTTCTGTCCAAAGGGCTTTGGTTGATGAACGATGAGTACCTCGGCAGCCTTAACAAATGGATGGCGTAACAGGACATTGCGAACTTCCTCCAGCTCGATACGCATCCCATGATGCTTCACCTGTGCGTCCGTGCGACCGAGGAATACTAGATCACCACTGGGCAGCCACTTCACCAAGTCGCCTGTCTTGTACCATCGTCGTCCATTTCCTTGCGAATACCCACCAAGACGTGAAATCTCTGGGATATCTTCATGATAAATGAATGAATTCGCAGTTAGATCTGGACGGTGCCAATATCCCGTGGCAACACCAGCACCACCGACGTATAGCTCTCCAGGTACGTTCACTGGTACGAGTCGACGTTGAGCATCCATCACGAGCACCGGGTGACCGTCAATGGGCTTACCAATTGGCACGCTCTGAAGTCCTTGAAATGCACCGAAATCGGTTTGCAGTGCCAGTTTTCGAGTGCATCGGAAGGCTGTAGAAGTGATCGACGCCTCTGTTGGGCCGTACTCGTTGACCAGACATGTAGTACTCTCTTCGTGTTTCACGTAGAATTGACGCGCTAGCTCGATGGGGAAGGCCTCACCAGCCAACACGACGTGCTTCACTGAAGATGGAAAGGCATCGCCGTGGTCGCTTAAGAAATCCACGAGCAGAGAAAAGTAGGACGGCACAAACACGCAAAATGTGACGTGCGGTTCTTGGAAAAGTACTTCTCGCATGTAGTGCAGGTCGTGCAGACCCTTTGGGCGAGTGATTCGTGCGCTACCTCCGACGAGCAAAGGCGAAAAGAGTTGAGATAGCGAGCCGTCTAGAGTGGTTGATGTGCTCTGCAGGAACATATCTGACGGAGTCACATTGTACGTTTTCACGCTCCACAAGAGAGTCGTCATCAGAGCAGAATGAGGCACCATTACACCTTTCGGCTTCCCCGTCGACTATCAGAATCCAGAATCATAAGAGAATGAACCAACATATCGTTAGGAATATGTACAGAAGTAAAGACGAATGAAAGTCACGGACTTACCCCAGAGGTGTAGAGAATATACGCCGCACTTGCAACTAATTTCTGATTGAGCAGGAGCAGCTCCTTCCTAGTATTTCCATTAGCAAAAATCTTGGCTTCCTGAGCTAGGTCTCGGATATCCTCGTAAAACAGAATACGCGTCTTGAGATCGTCATTACTTAATCCATTGCTCGTTGAAGTGAACTCTGGAGCGACTAGCTCTGCGGCAATGTCACAATGTTTTTGTTGTGTGATAATCACTTGAAGGCGACTATCGTGAGCCATGTATCGTAGCCGTTCGCGCGGAAACTCCGTGTCAAGTGGAACAAACGTACCATTAACCCGCAACGTCCCCACCATAGCGGCCACATTCTCCAATCCTCGATCCAGAAGTAGCCCAACATGAACCACCACGCCATTCCCAGCAGTTTGAATCCTATCAAGGGCTTGCGCGACACGTCTGCTGTGATTCCACGAGTCTTGGTAAGTCCATTGGGTGCTTTCAAAATGCAGCGCAGCATTGAGTGGGGTTTTCTGCACTTGGTTGTACAAGCTCTCGTGCAGAAGTCCTGAAGATGATCCTCCTGTAACATCTGAAAATGACATTGTAGGTTTTGACACCCCCAATGGTTGACTAGCTGTTGTCGCTCTGAATTGGGCAGCATACTCAGTGTCGGCGAACACAAAGGTGTCTCTGGTGAGCGCGTTACCTGTTCCAGCAGCTCTACATAATACACCGAAAACCTTTCCACGGTGGCACGTGCAAATCGGGCCGTTGGGTACTCCATTGATCCTTCCAGAACTCGCTCCTCTGCAGCGTTCGCTGTGTCGGGTTTGACAAGGCGATAGCGCATTGACAGCATTAGATCAAACTTGGCTGACTGGTGAGGCAATGGTAGCTCCGCATATGCATTGCTACTCAAATCGTCGGACCAATCTCCATTCCCAGCTTTGTTGCTTTGCTCCCACGAAAACATAACTTGGAATAGTGGGTGCTGCCATCGCTGTCCCCTATCTCCATCAACGCTGTGAGCCGACGCACGCAAATGCTCTAGCACCTTGTGAAATGGGATATCCATGTGCTTGTATGAGCCAAGAACAATCTCGCGCACATACTCGAGGAAGGTATTGAAATTCTCATCACTCTTGCGTTGGCCTCCAAGGCGCAACGGGAGCGTATTAACGAAGTAACCCATAATATCCTGTAGCTCAGCAAGTGTACGACCAGAGGAGGGAACACCGATAACGAAATCCTGCTGGCGCGACAGTCTTTCTATCAGCAAGTAAAACACTGCAAGCAGCCCCATGAAAATACTTGCTCCCTGAGCATGACACAGCTCTGAAAAGGCTTTCTGCAGAGAAGAAGACGATCTAAACACGACGACGTCACCTTTTACTGTGGTCGATTCCGGGGCGCGCAGTCCTTCACAAGTTTTACTATCGAGTGTATGTGGACTGGCGTGGTCATATGGAAGTTCGAGTAGTACCGGCACACCGCCATCGTTGAGTCTCTGCATCCAATACTGCAAAGAGGGTGCTGTTACACCTGAACGCATTCTCGCGCGCTCCCAAACCGCAAAGTCCCGGTAAGTTAGATGGGAGGCACTGGAGGCTTGAGTTCCCAGTTGCTTCACCAATTCCAATGATGAGTTTTCAATTGTCTTGCAACGCACGAATCGGGCGTAGAGCGTGTGAAAATCGTCCCAGAAAAGCTGGCTGGAGGCAGCGTCCGTCACGATATGATGCAACACCACGGATACTACCCACGGAGACTTCATCTTAGGTGGGATGAAAGCAAATATCCGAATGGGTGCTTGCTGTGCCAAATCAAACGGCTCATCAATAGTTTTCGCTACGAATTCAGCAAGAGTTGAATTGTTTATAGGCTCACCGCCGCACCCTGGGCGTAGTAGTTTAGTTGGCACAACTCGGACAATCGATGGGTCCTTAAAGTGAGACAGCGGGTGCACCTGCTGTCGCGGTTGTCCCGCCGCGTTTGGATCAACGTCGAAACTCGTCCGTAGAGCCTCATGTTTGGCCATCAGCGCGTCGCAAGTATTTTTCAACGCTAGCAAATCGAATGCCACTCCGGTGAACTGCAACGCCCGCACCACATTGTACGCCGTGTTTTTCGGTTGCAACCTCTGAAGTGCGAACATCTGCAACTGCGAATACGACAATTCGTGCGATGAGGCTGCATCTCTCGATGCCAACCCGGGTCGAAGCGTCAAAGTGTCATCACCGCCATCCTTCTCTGCATCACCAAGCATCTTCATCACCACGCGTTGCAGGTTCTTCAGTCGCCTCACCCTGACACTCTTCCGTTGCATTCTGGCTTTCAGTTCGTGACGGTCGTCGCCGTTCCGTGTCAACAGCAAAAGCTGCAGCAAATGCACCGCCACATCCACTTGACCGGCATCGAGAGCGCGAGTCAACTCCGAAATTTCTACTGCGTCATTGGCGTGCGTTGGTTGTCCTTGAGCAATCGCATCGATCGACTGCATTTTTACAGGAACGATATTGACGCGAAAGTCTCACTTGGCAAAGCGTGTGGTCTGGACCGTCAGACGTGTCGTCCGGTTGTAAACACGGCTGCTACGTCAGTTTTGGTACACTGTACCCGTGATCACATGGCTACATCGATGTTGAAGTGCTTCAATGATCATTGTGGACGTTCTGCTTGAAAAAAAAGGCAATTGGACTCGGGAAAGTACTTATCATTGGCATTTCTTGAATAGTAAAAGAAGACACTTGGAAGACAAGCGTTTGGTGGGGTGGGCGACCACCCGACGCTCCTCACGAAGTCCGGACATGGGTGCAAGCCCCCGATTGCACTCCCGTAGTGATGGTGTCGATGACGTTGGACGCTGGAGTGATATCTGCGAGAGAAACCCAGTGCGACGTCGGAGGCAGGCAGCAGCTCAGTGCCTTCAGCGTTGGTGGCGTTGCCGCTGCTTCATCGTGGCGAAGAAGGCAGAAGCGAACGCCGAGTCGAGTAGAAAGGAGCTGTTGCAGATTCGAGAACGAGTGGAGCACCGTGCTGCGCGCTGCATCCAGATTTGGTTCGGATTCCACTTGTACCGCAGACGAGCGCCTGTCCCGCCGCTGATTGAGGATCGTCACTGTGAAAAGGACTCGTGGAACTGGACGCTGTGCTGGTGTGCTGTTTGCTTGCTGAAACGTCTGTACAAACACCAGACGGAGGTTGCTGCTCGACGTGTGCAGAGGTGGTGGCGACTACGATTCGAAGGATGTCTAACGTTTGAAAATCGAATGGAACACGCAGTGTATGTGCTTAGCAGTGGAGAAAATCTAGGCGATGTTACCGCTGCAACGCGAACGCTTGTTGAAAGTATGCAGCAATCGCCGGATCGGTGCATCAACCGCCTGGACATGTCAATCGTGGCAGACATCTGCGGTTTAATCGGTGGCTTACCTCCGGCGGAGCTGTTAATTCAGTTGCTTGAACTGCTGGCGCATTTAACGCCGTACTATTGTGCCAGTATGGCCCTGAATGGCAGCGAGTCGCAACACGAGGTTAACCTCGACATGATGGAAGCTCTGATGGATGTGCTTCAATTGCATCGCACGGACCGACAAACCGTAGTGCTGTCTGCGTATGCGCTGACCCACTGTGTACAGATACTGGAGTTGGAGGCTAAGAAAAATTCTGACTTGCAAGAGCGTTTTAACACTGCAAAGGAGAGGCTTGACCGCTTGGTAGCCTTGTATTCACTAAAGCTTTTAGACAACATCGAAAGTTAGCAAGGTAACGTTTTGACGAGTGCAAGTCAACAAATATTCAAAACATTTTCTGTCAGAGTGCGAGATCCAGACACCTCCTCAAAAGCATTTTGTGATCGCCAAGCTCCATTTAATGTGTGTTTGCAAGATGAAACTCAGTGGTGGTATTAATTTGTTTAAACTTGATCCACCTGCGGAATAAGTGTATCAAAGAGAAGGAACCTGCTGCATTCAATTCGCTGAAATTTTTCATCAATTTCAGCGAATTGAGCAACGTCTACATTGAGTCCTAATAAACTAACTCTCACTGATCGGGCGAAGCCTTCGTAAACTCTCGATTTTCCAGACTGAAGTGTAGGTGGATCTTGGTGTACTGGCTGCTACTTGTCCTGAGCTGGAATACACTTTCTTCAGTTGCAAGTCACACAATGATGCCCTGTTTTATTGGCATCTTAAGAAGCATTCATTGACATACCAGACATTTATGTAGTGCATGATCTGGCACGTTGCCCGAATAACCCGCTTCCGAATGTCACGGGAGCTGGTTAAGCTGGTCATTCGTGGGAACTTTCATGAGGATTGAGATTACTCGCTACACCAGGGGGCCTTTGCCACTAATCAAGAAAAGTTCACCCTAAAATCAAAGGTTGCAATGCTGAGTGTTGTAAATCGAGGGCGTGGGATGTGCTGTTTCACCCTGACTCCAGGGCAGTACACCACCTGGATGCGCACATCATGACTCTAATTTTTGCGTTGCCTGCATACGTCCGAGTGAAGTAGATGCGAAAGCGGAAGATTGGTCGAGAGAGTACTAACTTACATCAGTTTGCGTGTGGGAGCTGTCATGGTGGTTATAGTGACCATTTAATCTCGGAGGAATTCGAAGAGGACGCAAAAGGAAGCTAAAGCTCGCAAGCATCCGTACACGTCAGACGTTCATATACGCAAACGTCGTAAACACCGACGACAATATAAAAAGCAAGTAAATTCATTTTAAACACCATCACTTGGACAAACCTGCACGATAATGTCGGCAAGCATTGCAATGGAGCCAGCCACCATTGCGGACGCTTCAGTCCTCTCAGCTGTACGTGGTCACCGGTCTGCACACCAAAATTAACAACCACACTAGCTGTCAGCAACTTCATCAAGCCTCCTCAGTTTGTAACCACAGCGTCCTCACGTGTCCAGCAAACCCTGGCGCTCGTCCGACGTGGAGCCCGACAGGTCGTAGCTATCCAGCTTGCTCTTCCTCGTCTCCTTGTAGTACACGGTGGTCGCCACCACGAACAGCAGTCCGTACAGCACCGCTGCCAAAAAAGAGATAAAAACACCACCACCGAGTCAAATAAAGCTTTTTGATGGTCATTTAAACTTGTCCTCAATACCCGACTCGAAGATGGGCGCCGGGCTCTCCACCGTCTTGCTGATCTTCATGTACTCAGGCTGCAGCTGCACCAGGATCCCCACCAGGAACAGGAATAGGAAGCCGCTCAGCGACAGCCCCGAGCAGGTCAGCGCCCCTGCTCAGTATACAAAAGCAGAGAAAAACGTCAATAAACGCCGTAAAATTGCAGTTATTTTACCGTTCAAGCCGCGTACAGAAGGTTTTGTCGGTCATTGAGATTGCTGAAGAGTCGAAACTTGGTGGGAAGGGTCAGGACGACGCTGCGGGTGCCTGGAGGACAGGAAGCTCAAGTGTGCGCCACTATCGGAGCTGCTCGAAAGTGTGGAATGGATCGGTCTGATACTTGTGGAAGAGGAGCGGGGCACGTCTGATTCGCGCTGTGATTGGCGGAGACACTGCGTCCGAAGGAGTTCTGTCCTCATATGCGGATGTGGCGTGTCAACGGAGTATGCAGAGTCGGGAGAGCGCAGCAAGATACGGCTGCTAAGGATGACACTTCTCCGGACACAGATTGATTTGGGTGAAGGCAAAACCGATCATGCTCTGTGTGCTTGACACAGCACTCTCGCTGTGACGGTCTTGAATGCTGAAACACGCTCACCCGCCAGCAAACGATAATTAGAAGCTTCACCTGATTTTTAGAGAGCTGCATTTTTAATGATTTCCGCGTGATCAAACTACCGCTCTTCTCAATGCACTTTTCAATTTACCTGGTGAAGAGAAAAGTAAACTGAGGATACAGGTCATGTATATCTTAGCTTCAGCACCTGTAGTTTCTGTGAAAACTTAGTGATACTCCTTGCATTAAATCCAGCGTGGGAGCTAGATGATCTGCATGTTGAGGATGGTGCAAACATCATCGTTCTGAATCCTGTTGGCCCCAATACACAATGTTCACGGATACTGCCCAAAATCTTTTATAGCAGCCTCAAAAATGCGAGGTGGTCGAATTGGAGGCATAAATATCCTAAGTTGCAAACTCATTTTGCATCAATCACAGCGCGCCTCTTCAGAGTCGACGCAGATTGGCCAATAATGAATTCTAAACGTCAGATCACTGGACGATACTAACTTGGTTGTACATCGGTGTATACTTTGTAATCAAATACACTTTAAATTAGGGGGTACTCAGTATTAGCCTCAGGATCTAGACTCCTATATAGGCCCTTAAAACGGACTGCCTCCCCCATCTGAACTCAACTTTATCACAACTGAAAAGCACTCGAGAAGCTCAAGCTGCAGCACCATGTACGACTTCTGCCTCACGATCCCGGTACGTTCCTGTCCACATCTGCGTCTCTGCGTCTCCTTCTGCGTCTCCTCTTTCCACTGACGCCCGTGCCGCTCTCAGCCGCCCCCTATAACTAACTCTACGCTTCGTTTTCCTTATGACCCCCGTTCCGGTGGTGTTTTCCAATGATTCGACGCAGTACGGCATGACGCTGGGCCTGGGCGGCATCATGGGCTTTGTGAGCTCGGGCAGCACTATGTCACTGGTGGCCGGCGGCCTGTCGGGCGCCTTCCTGAGCTTCGTGGGCTACTGCAGCTACAACGAGTACACGCAGAGCCCCGTGACGTCCAAGCTCTGGCCGGCGATCTCGCTGGTGGTGTCGGCGCCGCTCACAGTGGTCATGGGCAACCGCTACCAGAAGACCAACGCTTTCTTCCCCGCAGGCTTCGTGGCCGTGTACAGCGCTGGCATGACGCTGTTCTACCTCTGGATCCTGACCAAGACGAACAAGCCGCAGTACAAGAAGAAGGCATAAGACGGAGTGGGTGTGGACTTTTGCAGACTCGGATGAAGACGGAGAGTGCTGTCACATGCAGTGCAAAGTGGCAGTTGTATGTGTTCAATACAGGAGACTGAGGAGAGGACGTAGCAGGGAGTTTGGGTTCTGTTACATTGCTTTGATGTGGAAGGGCTTTTTGTCGTGTGGTTCTGACCTTGATGAATGGAACTTACGTTATGATAGCATCCTACGTGCTGCGGAGCTGCTAGATCGATTTTCAAAGCAGCGTGCTCTCCAGATAGATGCTGCTCAGTACAGCATCACGTTACGCGCCGACGCGAGCTGTCGCGGTCGTCTTACCAGAGCGTTCGAACTGGGCATCAGATCTCTGGTGTAGTCGCTATCGGCCGTGCACGCGTTCGCCCTAGCTGCCTTGAACTGCTGCGCAAATGACACAATGTCGCGCACTGCGTTCGCAAGCCACTCTCGATGAAGTGCGCTTGCGACCTGCAAGTCCAGCGAGCGCGTTGGCGTCACAAGTGAGAGGCATGTCTCTGGGTCGACGGCTACGGCTGCGGCAGCCTTTTGTTCCCACGACCAAAAGTCCCCGCGCCACTACTGAGCCGAGCGCTGTGATTGGAATCGGGAACCTCAACGACCTGGATCTCGTCGACGGTAAGGAACTCGGCACTGCGCTCGCCGTGTTTGCGTCGCCAGCGCAGCTGAAGTGGTGTGGCTGGATCGTACATCAAACGAGTAGCGTGCGGACGACCACGCCGACCGAACTTGGTTATGAGGGTATCATTCACCACACCGGTTGCCATCGTCAGCGTAACGGTGAGGCGTTGCTTTCGAGTTGTAAGAGTGCGATGCTGTTTGGCCCTGTCGGTCATCTCTTGTTGCACCTGATGTCCGAGAGCATTGAGCTGAGGGTAGAGTTCTTCCTTGGAGACATCTTTGGCTGTGTACTTGGAGAGCAATGCACGCAGATGTGACTTTGCCCACGGCAGATCGTGCATCATCGACTTGACGTACCGCAACTGTCTTAACATGATACCATGTTGAGCTGGGCCGAGCTCGATGATGCTGGCAGCAGTCATGAAAGGCAAACGAATACAACGGTCGTTCCAGTGCCACGCGACGAACCGGACGGGCTTCTTGGCAATCACAAGTTCTGGAACGCCATCGCTCGTTCGTTCACGCACACGAAGCACAATTTGTGACTGCGTCGAAGGCTTGGGGAAGCTAACATGGACGATGACATGGATGACTTGTTCGGCGACTCCGCTGCATTTTTCTTGGAAATGGCAGTGTAGATCTGGTGCTTGGTGACCGAAAAAACTTTGCTGGTGCGTCGGACGGACGACTGACTGACATTGATGTGGCAGGCGCTTGTCGATTTTCGACGTGCGGCCCAAACCTGCTTGGCAGGTAAGCTAGCCCCGGGCGAGCCTGCCTTGTTGGTCCCACTCGTATTTGAACTTGCACTCTTGGGACTGAAGACGGAGACTGACGCACTTTTGAGGGGGCTGCGCTTCATGGAGAACGATTTACGGCGTAGCGGCACCATGCCAGTAATTGCAGTGGTTGGGTTAATTCGCCGATGCTGACCTGGGCTTCGAGCCGAGTCTACTTTGTGTTTTGTGTCCCCATTTCCTACTTCCTGAAGTGGAAGCAGATCACTATCAGGGAACTGGAATTTGAGGCGAGAGCTCCGGTCTGCAGAACTTATGGCAGGACCCCGGCTGGTTGAGGTACTTGATTGGTTGGCATCATTGGTGTTAGAAGTGCCAAAGCTTCCACGTGGAAAGCGAGGCACCTGAATGCCCTTGACAACAATATTAGCTGTCAGAATCGGCAATAGCACTCGCAAACGTGATTTGGGTGTGGGAGGTGCTGCCTTTTTTGAGCGCTTTGATCCCTGTTTAACTGGTTCGTCGAAGTCTTCAATCTCCGTTTCGACACGAGAAGCAGACTTTTCATGATCGTCCATGAGCTTTTGGGATTCAACAACAGCGCCAGACTCATCTTCAGTTTGGTTCGACTCTCCTTCCTCATCGCAGATTCCCGATGTACTGGTGTGTTCAATGTCTTCTTCATGCGAAGCGAGCTCAACGCTTACTGAGGCTTCTCCCATTCTGCCAAACTGTTCGAGCCCATCGTCATCGTGGACTTCCTGCTGCTGGGCTCCTCCATTCTCACTATCGTCCTCCTCCTCGGGAACCTCGTGATCTTTGATTCTACTGACGCACTGCTGCACAAGGTAGACGAGCTGATGGACCTGCGGACTACAAGAACGATAAACGACCACAAGACGTGAGAACATGCATACTGCAGTGACAGCGTGCGAACATCAAGCTCGTGATCCTCGTACTCCTTTGGATAATCGTGGCCTAGGCCCTGCACGTGCTGCAGCATAGCTGCCCACACGCTAGCATGCTCGAAATAGTCGGAACCAAGCGCAACATGGGTAACCTTCTTGGCCCGCTCGAGTTTAGCGCGCGTCAGCAGCTCCGTAAGTGCCTGATGGCGAGCGTGCCGGGTGCAGCGCAAGAGTGTGTCTTCTACAGCAGTAATAGCCTGCTGAACGATATCGAGACAATTGGTGGCATCATCTGGGTCGGTATGAGCAGATTTACTGGTCTTGCTTGGATGAAACCTGTCTTCTTTGATGGAGTCCGAGCGTGCTCCTCGCGTGGCTTCCATCTTGACAAGCGACGACATCATGAGCAGCGTGTTTTCATCGCTTTCGCGACTGTAAATGTTGTTCGGAACAGCATGACCATTTCCTGACGCAACCAAACCTTGTTTGCCCTGCGAAGACACGCGAGAAGATGGCGCGTAGCAACCAGTGGAATTGTTACTCGCCATGGCGTACTAGTTCACGAAGCAGCAGACGAGCAAGCTGCGAAATGAGCGGCAGAGCCTGGCAAGCGACTCGCTTCGAATGGGATACTGTGACGGTAGAGCCCTCGCGCAGAGACAACCCGCGTGTCGGTAGGCTTTTTCCGGGCTGATTGATGGCTCCTGCATTGCTGCTACGTGGGATTGAGCCAAGCTGCAGCACCACAGAGCACGTTCCCAAACCTGCACATAACTGCTGCCTGATGACCCACACAAGAGGCATGCGATGGCACTCTCAGTGGAGAAGGCTGAGACCTAAATTTACCAGCAGATTGCTGGGAATTTGGGGCGAAGCGTCAGCTCGGCAAACGCCTCGCTGTTTTTAGCTGCCACGTGCATGCTCAGGCATGCAAGCAGAAACTTGGCAATCAGAATGAGGTTCTGTGGCACCACCTTCTGCTGATGAAGCAATCGAGAAAGGTAGAATTGGATGAACAGCGTGTGTATTGCAATCCAGGGAAACCCAACGGATACGGAGTCCTTGAAGTTGCCACGTACTTGTGTAGCCATTTCCACCGAATCGGTACGGTACGTTACAATCTTGCAAAAGCGACTCGTCGCGTTCGCCACAGTCTGTCCCGAGCATGGATCGAAGATCAGGTGCACACTCCTCCTGTCTCCGTCACTTCAACACGTCAAGTCCGGCCCATTCGTCGCGTGGGCCGGCCTGTATTTCTCGCCAGTGGCTCTATATAGTACGCTGTCCTGCTGAATCCTAACAAGACCTCCGCCAACCAACTGCAGGTAAACAGTTAGTTGGCCGAGGACTTTTCTTCTTGGGGCCACGCGGGAGTTGCACACCTAGCGCGCGGTTCAGCTTGGAGATGATCTGGCCGTTGGGGATGGCGCGGCCCGACTCGTACTCAGCGATGACCTGCGGCTTCTCGTTGATCAACGTGCCCAACTGTTTCTGCGTCATCTTCTTTTCCATGCGCGCCTTCATCAGCGCCTGCGACAGACTGCGGTCCACAGCGTCGTCTAAATAGCAGGATTAAACCCCAAAGTCCCGGTCAGTTTCATCGTTTAAACGCCATTAAGAGCGCTCCTCCACGTACGCTTAAAGTTGTCCGTGTCTTCCTCGAGCTTGCGCATGTTCACGTTGGCCGCGCTGTGCGCGCCCTTGTTCGTGCCAGCGCCGTCTGTTCAAACGAAAACAAAAAGCGTTTAAACGTTAAAACACGGGTGATAAACCTGTACAAACTGCTCGCCACGTACACTTGGATTCGGTCACGAGCGTGCCGGCGCGACGCGCGCTGTTAATGGCCGCGGTCTTGGCGGAGCCGCGAGGCGGCGCGCGGCTGCCCCAGCCAGCCGTGTCCCAGTCCTGTCCCTGCGAAAAGTTGCTCATGTCGTAGCTCTGTGTCTTGTCTTCTGCGGTCACTTGGCTCCTTGCTGGCGTTTTCGATAATGCCGAGCTCAGCGGCCGTTTCGAGTTGGGGCACGTCAGCGGATGGGGGCATAATGAAATCCAGTCAGATTATCCAGTGACCATCACTCTCATTCGTTCGAGAACACCCCACATGTCCCACGGTGTCGGTGCTCTTGGTCTCAGTATCGGGGAGATCCTCTTGGCTTTAGTATCGCATCGATCGTCTTGGGTTCTGTATTGCCAGATCTCGACGTGGGTGGCTCGAAGACGGAAAGCGACCAAGCTCTGAAGCGAATATGGTGAAGACAGCGGGCCCGGACCTGAAGCGCTACATGGACAAGCGACTGAGCCTGAAGCTTAACGGCAACCGGAAGGTGTCGGGCGTGCTGCGGGGCTTCGACCAGTTCATGAACGTGACGCTGGACGAGACGGTGGAGGAGGTTTCGGCCACCGAGTCCAACAGAATCGGCATGGTGGTGCGTTATAGCGACCTGTTAGTTAAACCGTTATGTTAATTCGCAGCAAGTTAGTAACGACGTTATGGTGGCAGGTTATCCGAGGCAACAGCATCGTGCAGTTCGAGTGTCTGGAGAGGATCTAGGCGGCGGGGACGGAAGAGACACGGACGGACCAGCAGAGTTAACGCCAACGCGAGAGCTATGGCCCGATAGTATATATCTTGTTAACCTCTACGGGGACTTGTTTGAGTGCGGGCACGAGTGCAGTGCAGTCAGTGACAGTGACGTTGAGCTGGGAAGGTTTGCAGGAAGGGACAGGGTCCTGTCATTGAATCAAGGGGCAACAGATAGCTTTACAGGTGCTGCCAATGGAAAGGGACACGGCTGTGGCTCCTATAACGTTGGGACTTTGGAGAGTACCACTGAGAGACAACAGCATCGTCGCTGATGCACAAACACGGCGTGGAGACAGGAACGCGCTGGAGCATGCAAGCGTGTTGGTTTTTGTTTTGCTTTTTCCAGTGAAGTTACATGATAATCTACTTGGGAGGCTAGCGGGCGCGATCCATCTAATAGCGTCCACGGCCGCCTCCGAAGCTTCGGCCGCCCCCGCGGCCCCTCCACGTCCACTGAAGCCGCCACGACCTCCGCCGCGACCCTCCGAAGCCACGGCCCCCGCCGCGACCACCGCTAAATCCACGGCCTCCGCCACGACCGCCGCTGAATCCACGGCCAGCACCGCCGCGGCCTCCACCACGTCCACCACGTCCGGCACCAGCCGGCTTCTTGCTGGGCTTCTCCGTGAACCGGCTGAGCAGCAGCAGCTTGTCGGGGCTGATGAAGACCTTGTCTCCGAGCTGGAACGAGGACGCCGACACGCCCGAGTCGGGCTTGACGGTGAACATGACCTCGTTGATGGAGCCCAGGATCTCGTCCACCTTGCCGATGCGCGTCTTGTTCTCGAGGAACGCGCCGGCGTTGAAGTACGGCACCTTGTCGTTGGTGCTCTTGTACACCATCTCGTTCTCGCACGCGTGCATGAAGACGCCCAGTTCTGCCATCACAAGCCCATTGCAAACATCACGTTAACCCCGCGTCTACGAGCTGCAACCCCTGCAAGCGACGCCGACGCACCAACAACGAACGCCGGCGGGCCTTCGGGCTGCGGTAGCCGCCGCGGCCGCCGCCACGACCGCCAAAGCCGCGGCCACCGCCGCGACCACCTCCGCGACCTCCACGAGCGCCTCCACGTCCACCCCGGAACGACATTTTGCTGCTGCTACTGCTCTGACGACGCGCGTGCGCTGCTGTGCTGTGCTGTGGTGCCCTCTGCGGCAAAAGCGGCAAATTCGGCGTTGATGGGCGTGATGGCCGAGCAGCTCCGTCCAGCCAACCAATCTGGGCCAAAATACGAAAACCTTTCCAACCTGATGAATTGTTTTTACTTTCTTCATTACCTCTGGTGCTCATTGAAATTTGCTAAATACGTCTATAGCGATATACCTGTTTAATTGAATGTTATGACAGAATCTATGAAGACAGTATTTTGCAGACGCGACCGTATACAAATTCGCTGTGGCACTTTTGAGGGCATTGAACTGCGTTTCGCCACCAGATCAAAACGTTATTGCTGGAAGTTCTACTCGTTGTGTTGATCAAACTACTACCGCAGTTTTGGAAACAACAGCTAGCTTCCCATGTCCAGTGCTCGTTTCTTCAAACACTAGAGGCGGTACCAAGCAATATCAATAACTTTATGAGGACGAATCTTCTCAACTTCGATCACGAATATAGTAGCAGTATTGTTTCGATTCCATGTGGGTCAGCCAAAGTTTCTCGTGACTACCGAGTAGCGAGTGTCAGGAACGAAATTGTTCGCCCCTTCGCCAAGAATCATTTTGCAAATTCCGTATCCTGGAACCGTTCTGACCGGGAATTTTGCCCGGAATTTAGGATGACCTCGCTGACCAGAGCTGAAATTTGAGGCTTCACACTTTCTACGCCCCAGAACATTGTTTTGGACGAATTAGGCGTCCGACAGAGCATGGCCGCGCGTACAGCATTCACCTCTATACTGTGTAAGCACCGCACGTAAAGCAAGCTTTACTATTAAGAAACCACACGAGTTCAATCCAAGAAGAGCTGAATATCATCGTGATTTGGACGAAAAACACATACGGGCAAAAGTTCCGGTCTGGGCAGAATACGGTCAGTTAAATTTCTTCGTATTTGGTAAGTACTTGGTGCCCCAACCAAGACCCGCAAAAAAGTCTATCAAGGACTCCATTCACATAGTGAAGAAATTCGGAAGTGGTACAATTTTTAATCAGCAAAAGTAGTTGAGCTGTGCCGTTTGAATACTTTGCCTTCACACCTTGAACTCTGAGTGAGACACGAGTGCTGCACGGAGTGCAAGACTGGAAAAAGACAATCACTAGCCTCTAAATCACTTAAATTGCTTAGAAAATGCGAAATCATGTATTCAGCAGCGGCGAACCCACAAAAATAAAAGCGAAACCTGAACTGCCATCGTTTGGAACTCTTCGCGTCGATGTCAAACGCCATGCATATCCAACACTACGGAAAATAATGCTGCTTTAAACGTCTCTCCAACCCAGAGATCAACAGTCCCTTGCTATAATTTGAACTGACCGGCGCTCAGGCGTCGCCGCCATCATGAAAATCAAACTCAAAGACTTCTTGTTGACGCGGTTGATTGCCTTCGCCTTGACACCGTCCACCCTCTTCGTCCCAAATCCGCCTCTCACAACACTGAGCTTCGCAGCTTTCGACCGCGTCGGAAATTTCTCCTTCACCACAGAAATGCACTCGCCATCAAGCGCTTCAATTGCGCGCACATACGCTGGACTCAGATTAACGTACGACGAGGCCATGAGCTCCAACTTGTGCAGCTGTGGGAACATTCGATTTGTCGGATAGTTCAAACACTCGGCACCTCCTTGTCCACAATAAGAATTAACTCCTGGATACCCCAGTCGCGTAGTGCGGTACGATTCGACACCAGGGAATCCGGAGCTTCTGCAGTCGCGGACAAGCAGCAGCCAACGCTCCTAGATCTACCGAAAGGTGGACATCTGGGGTCTCTACAACCATGAGTCCCTGGAGGTTTCCTTTGATCAACGCTAGCATCGTCGTCAACACCATACCGCTCTCTGGGCGGAGAAAGTATGTCTGGAGATTTTGAATGCCTTGCCTCCGGTCAGATCGCGCGGGCGGTCCCGATTGAGAATCACGAACAAACTGGTTCGCACTGCCATGCGGACGTTCCATCTAGCAAAAGTCATAGCCTGGAACCCCCAAATGGACGATTCTCCCATTGTGCTTAGGACGTACAAAGCTCGACAGCGGCAAGTTCGCGAGAATGTGATAGCTGTGTGGTTTCGACCAGGTAAGTTAGTCGGACGCAGAGTGGTCCCCGTCAGCACGTCGACATATCCGTACTCGGGAGCGCGTTCTAGACCAGACCGTGGCCCCACAGGCTCGGGTACCCGCTCTTCATTGCTGCTGCGACTGCAAGGACGTCATCTTTCGTCAAACGGAGCTGTGTGATCTCCAAGTTCTCAATAGAAGCGTTCGAATCATTGCTAAACAATGCAAATGCCAACCACTTCCAACGTGAGGGATTATCTGGTTGGATACGAACTTCATCATCTTCATTGGGCTGAAAGGCGACACACTCAACTCTCGACGACTCAGTAAGTGCCGAGGTGATTGCAGCGATAGTGATGTTGGACGTCCAGCTGTAGATCAGCTTCACAAATGGATATGAAACCTGTCGTACCAGTGGCGAATCGCACGTAGCTTGACCACAGAGCACGAGGCTGAAGAGAAATCCCATGTTTTCGACAGCTTTTCACCATTGATTGAGCCCCACACTTCTGTCGTCGAGGGTGGGCGTAAAATTGGTGACACCTGTGAAAGCAAACATCATTCCTGACTCCATCACTTCGGGGACGCAAACCGTGCCGCATGGGTAATCGCATGGGGCAAATTTTCCTGCGGGACATTGGCTCGACTTCAGGCATCCAACATGTCCAAGACGGAGTGTGCAACTGCAGCATGAGCAATGAGTGGAATGGCGCCTTGCCAGCGGGTCTCCATTTCCACCACAAAATATTCTTCAGTAGGTCGCGTAATGCTCTCGTGCACTTTGTCGGGTAGTGTCTGTCGCATGTAAGTGTTGGGCTCGTACACGGTATGGCATTGCGTCCCTCACGCGTTGTGTCATTACGGTGTTGATCGCCAGCGCACGAGTCGTAGTGCGATTGTCGATGCCAACCATGAAAAGTTGATGCTACCGCAAGTAATTCCCTATGTATTGTGGGGAAAAGCTGTTCCGACTCGAATGGTATTTGTATTATTGTGGCAAAAGTGCTGGCGACTGTCAAGAACGTAAAAAATGTCGAAAACATTTTTATCTCAGAACTTGTCGAAAACGGATCAAACCATGCTTGACACGTTTTGAGCTGCAATGTGGTCGACTCACTGAGTTTATACAGTAAATGTTACACGCGATAACACCCATCTCTTCGAAAATTGCAAACTCGTATATTATCTGTGGACAAGAATGACAACTTTGTCTTCTCGACCTTATCAGCACTGGTGAAAATGCTCTTAGAGCATCTTAAACGTTTAGAGCCATGCCAACGAGAGCCACCAGCGACATCGATACCAGTGACACGCTCAGCGACTGTGCGTTATTTCCAGCGGTCGAGCCTGCTGACGAAGACGATGTTGCATGGTCGTGTTCATGGTCGTGATCATGGTCGTGGTCACCCACCGTAGCGCCACCGGTGCCCGAACCACTCGAGTTGCTACCAGCAGTCGAGCTGGCCACCGCCGACTGTCCGGCGGGGTCGGCGCCATCCCCATGGCAGAACTCATCCAGCTGAACGTAGTAGTCGAGGTCGGTGACTTGGCCGAGGCCGAGGTCCACATAGCACTGGCGCACATCATCCTCGACGAGTACGTGGAGTGCTTCGTGGCACGCCTCGGCGTCACATTTGAGCTGGGAAACATCCGCGATCGAGTCACACGCGTTCATTTGCGACTGCAGGTACTCGGTTGTGCACGTCGAGTTTTGAGCCACAGCGGGGACAGCAGCGGCGATTGTAATCAGCACAATCGCGGCGACAGACAGCGTCTTCATGGTGATGACTTGGAGGGGTGGCGACCTTGGGGTTTGGTGGAAAGTTGGAAACTGGTGAACTGAGCGTGCTGTGTACGTGCACTACAACGACGAACAGCAAAGCACCTCTATATACGAGAACAGGGGACAAGCAACATGTTTTCGGATACAGTTGAGCAATCAAGGCAGTCTGCTCACCTTCGCCGTCGGAAAAAACTTTGAAGGTGTACAACCACCAACCGATCACGTCGAGATTCACGAGGTCTGACCCCATTATCTTCGATCGTATTCCACAGAGAGGCCAATTGTGCATTGCGTGGGTCACGTGGCTGACGGGGATCGGCGGTACTTCAATGAAAGATTAAAATTGTGATTAAAAATGTTCAGTCTACATGTTCGCCGTCGGACAAAGTCATCCACTTCTTACTGCATCGCCGTCGGACAAATACGCATCTTCGTGTCGGCACCTGTATTATAGTGCCCTCTGCGAGTTGACCAGTCTTGCTTCGCTTTCCTACCAGTTCGACCGCACTCGAAGCTCAGGTGGTTCAACTTCTGGTTCAATATGAGCAAACAAGTGAAAACGGTTGTCGCCCTCTTGCTGGTCGCGCTCGCAGCTACATCGCTGGCTGCGGCGCAGGAGGAATGCAGCGGTCACGGCAAGCTTCACGGAAACCATTGCCACTGCGAGGCTGGTTACGAGAGTAGCGGTGTCGAATGTATCTCGACAAGCGGCACGACGGCATCTTGCCCCGCCGGAGGCATCTCGTGGGAGCTGTCGATGGCAATGGCCCTCAACAACGGAACATACACAATCTCATTCGATAATAACACGGAAAACATGGCAGTGTTCGTGCTGCCAATGAATATCTCTACGGTCGGCAACGTGACCCTCGAAGACCTCGAGGAATCCGTGGACAAGGCGACGTTGCTGCTGGATGATGTGTCGCTGCCTCGAAATCTCGTCAAGGCGTCACGGGATATGGTGCCGACAGACTCATTGCTGTACGTCGTGCAGCGCAACAACGCGGACGAACTGGCGGCGCTACAGGCCGAGTGCGAAGCGAATCCAAACAACACGTGGCACATCGATCACTGCGACAGCCCCGGCGCTCACGGTTCTCGACGCCTTGCAACGGAGCAGATGACTGTCAACTTGGTTGTGACTGAAGCGGGATTCTACGCGTTCCACATGCAGCATAACGCGATTGAGGAGTTCGGCATGCAAGTGCTTGACTCTGAAGCACAAGAGGTGGCCGAGGCGCTGATTGCTACACAAGATGATGAATCTTCAGACGAGAAAACATCTACGTCCAGGAAGGCGTCAGCTTCGGTTTGGGGCAAAACGATGGTCGCCGTGGCGATTGTAGCGATTCTATCGATCGTCGGCATTCTCATTATGGTTATCCGCGTCAGCTGGCTGTCAAAAATCATGGATTCGATGATCGCTCTCTCCTCTGGTGCGCTATTTGGCGCCGCCTTCTTTCACATTTTGCCGGAATCCATCGAGTTCTACAGCGAGTACGGTCAGATGGACCTCACGTTGAGCATGATGTTCACGGTGGGGTTCGTCGTCGCGATGGTCGTCGAGATGGCGCTCGAGCTGTGGATCAGCAAGGTGCGAGAAGGAGCTGATCACTCGGGTGAGCACATGCACCTTCCGACTGCCCTCAAGCCCCATTCGCCGTCAAGTGGTCAAGCTGACACTGCCGACAGACACTCTGGAACGCCTGAAACTGGCAACTACACTGCGGGTCACGACGGCAACGCACTGGCCCCTCCGCCCTACAAGGCGCAAGGCGTGTCAGCATTCAACCTTCGAGTCAATTGGCGTACCATCAAACCTATGGCGTACATCATCTTGCTGGGCGATCTGTTCCACAACTTCGTGGATGGCGTGCTGATTGCCACGGCGTTCCTCGCGTGCTCCGACTCGCTTGGTGTGTCGGTCACAGTCTCCGCTATCCTGCACGAGGTGCCACAGGAATTTGCCGACTTCATCATTCTTGTCGACTCGGGGTTTTCACCATTTCAGGCTGTGCTATTCAACCTCCTCAGCGCACTCTCGGCTTTCATCGGAGCTGCTGTGGTGCTTGCTGCCGTGCCCGTCACAAACGAGACCATGGGGCTACTTCTTGCCGTCGGCTCGGTACGTTTAACTATCGCTCCTAGTTTGGTTGATGACACTTACGGTTGCTTTAAACTTTACGAACAGGGAACTCTCGTGTACATTGCTGGAACGGATTTGCTGCCTGGAGTGTTGCGCGTCAAGTCAGTCGGCCAGTTTGTGGCGCATCTGGTGATGTTCGCGATCGGTATCGGTGCGCTAGCGCTCACTACACTGTACCATGTGCACTGTACTGTCGACTAAGGCCATTGTTCAAGTGCCAGCACGCGTTCTTAGAGCATCTGTACCGGTAGTGGTCAGGGAGATATTGTGCACCCCGTAAGCACTTCTTGCACTGCAGCACCTTTATTGGCGTTGTGATAGTGGCGAAAAGTAACAGAGAAGTAACCTGATTGCGGAGTTTGTTTTTCACTTCCGCGCCGAAGTGGCAGTCAAGTGAATAGCCCCTTGCGGCTGTTCAGATTTATTGTGATGGTTCTGGTGCGCTGCTTAATTTGGACAAATCGACTCGTTCGCGGGTGCACGGTGCAACCGGATGATACAGCACTCAACATCGGGACATCAGATTCGGTGACATACTTGGGGATTCCTCTGGGCCCTGGAGATGCCACGGATGAAATATGTGCTTCACTCGAAAGCCGAGTGTGTCTTTGGCTGACACGGTGGGGTTCCCGAGCGCGGACTTACCGCGGCCGACTTCTTATCCTCCAGACTGTGGTGTTATCGATTTTGTGTCATTGCACGCCTCATTTTAGTCTACCTTACGCCATAGATCCAATCTTTTTCCGAGCAATACCTGCTCACTCGAAAAGGAAAACCATCGAGGCGGTTTGTTGAAGTTGGCTAAGTCATCTATTTGTCATGTTCCGTTTAAACGTGGGGTCTACAAATCCCAAACATTGCTACCTGTGTCAATTCTCAACGAGTACGACTGCTTCAACAACTTTACTGGCTCAACGAGAATGAACTATGGCGAGTGGTCTGTCACGCACTACTACCTCCGGAGCTAGGGATCACTCCATTTGACCTCCTGGTGTCCCGATTTTCCCGCCGTTCAAGTGTCATTGCTTTCCAGCATCTCTCACGGTGGTGGCAATTCTCTTGGCGCATATGCTCGGGCTTGCCAATGTTGTCGATGCAAGACCCGGGCGATTTGGCGACTAGGCAGGATTCTTTGTTACGTGCCAATGTGTGGCACAGCGCGCATCCTACCCTGCAAATATCCCGGCCCAATGGTAAGCGTAGTTCTCTACTGCGGGTGGCTGGCAGGACTCGTGATTTTTGCATAGCATTTGCGGCGGAGACGTTGTCGACGTCTGCTGGACTTTTCACATCGGTCTGGACGTTGGAGACTGATTTTCTTGGCCGGTTCCTGCTTGTTCTACCAACATGGGGTCTCCGTATTCGCATTCGCCAGATTCGAATACTCTATGTCAATCTTTCTCAGCTGGTGTACCGGGTCGTTCCCGTACTTGGGCGACTACATGGGCCTACACCCCGCGGCGCATCTGTCACTACCATTGGCATTATTGTGCGTTCGATTCGAAATTTTCGTGGTCGATTGGTTGATTCGACCAAGCCCAATCGACCCGCCAATCGACCCGCCAATCGACCCGCCAATCGCCCATGCCAATCAATAATTAGCAACGAGTCGGACTTAGGCGAGAGGTTACCGTGCTACCCTATCAGTTTGGGGCGATTCGCTAAATGACTTGGATTTGTATTGGATAGGTTTTGACTTGAGCACACAATTGCCCCAGATCGGCAAATTTGGCCGGAATACGTCTGAGTCTTCATAACGACATTTCCAAATCTCAGCAAGCGTGACCTCCAGCACCTTTATACCAACTGGACTTTCAGCTAACGTGAGCACCCGCTTTCCCATTTGAGCGAGGATGTGTCAATTGAGAAGTTACACTCAACGCTTACTGCGCTGAAGGCGCTTCGGAAAGTCGTTTTGCCGGTGTACGCGGATTTAAAATTCCGGTTAAGCTGGACACTGCTACCAACGCGATCGCGTTTTTGGTTTCTCCAACGCTTGAATGCAAATGCCTTAGAATGCCACTATCCCGACTGCAATGCTGTGGAGACAGAACGACACCTGTTTTTATTGCTCTCGCGCCCGAGAGTTGTGGGCCTTTGTCAGTAGAGACTGGAGCACACTCATGGAGAATGGGATCTCCTTGACGCTTCTTTGCATACCGACGGAACCATCGTGGACAGGTCAAGCTCGAGCCTTCTCATCAGAACTTGCAACGCTTTGGATGATACTCCGAAGTGTAACTTTTCGCATTATTTGGACTACGCGCAACAAACATCACTTCGAAGACCAGGATCCCCTCGCGGCCACCCAGGACATTTTTCAAGTCTACGCTGTGTTCGGAGCCCTTTGTTCGGTCACTGTTGCGGTCAGCTCACTCGGCCAACCGACCAAAGTGGCAAAATTGTCTCCGCATCTTTCCACGTCGATCACGATTGGGTCTCTTTATTGCTGACCATCCGCGCATTTTCTCCTTTCGCACACACGCGTGCTTCTCCGGCAATCGTAGACGCCTCCGAGCGCCACCACACAATCCCACTCAGCTGACGTAACCTCGCCCGAAGCTGATCTTCTGTAATTCTTATCGATGTACACATAGTCAACTGTCGAGAAGTCCTGCCACCTAGTGGCTAGCATAAATTAACACGGTCATAGCCTTCTCCCCCTAAGTGAATAGCCCCCGTTTTCCACTAAGCATTTCACTACGCAGCCTCTCCTAAAGAAAAAAGCAGCATGCCAAATGTCAGGGCCTCGGACGTGGACGACCAAGTTCACCTGTGAGAGGCGCACATGAACGTATCAGATAACAGCGCTGCCTTGACAGACCAGTCAGTAATCAAGTTCTGGGAGCGGGTCCAACAGTCGTTCGAGACGATCGAGGGGGACACAACGCGCAACGCTGGGTCTCTTCATACCCATTGGTGAAGCCTAATCCGTCCAGACGTAACCCTCTTTGCATCGCTTTACGCTGCGGTGCGTGAAGTCTATGCGACTTTTGCCTTCATGCAGCTGCTAACGTGTGTTCTGTGCTGGGTTCAGGTTGAGACAGAATACCATACCCTGACGGCTCCGACCCTCCGACTTCCTCCGACCTGCACATACAAACGCTGTTTAGACGGGGTGTCACTCGATCCTATTACCGCTACGCGTATAACCCTGAACAAGGAGGCTCGCTTCGCTCGCCCTAGCACGACCCTAAGTCCGCTACGACTCGCAAGCTTCGCCTCCGCTCCCGTGTTCGCTTCGCTCGCTCTAAAAACAAACCCTAAGCCCGCGGCGGCTCGCAAACTTCGCCTCCGCTTGCTAGAGCGTCCATGACATCCGTCCCCAAGGCTCCGACCAATCGGGATCGTCCCATGCCCTTTTCACTTGGCTTCAGTATATATATCGAAATGATAGCGAGTCGAGATTTGACGATATGCTCCGACCGCGTCTCACGAAAAGTTTTGTATTGGGACTACGACACGACGGTCGGAGGATTGACCTATTCATCCGTAGCGGTTGGACGGATGAGGACGTGAAGCATGAGGTCGTGCAGCGTTTTGAGGCGAGGCGGTGAAACCTTGATCGCCCTAGGTTGTATACTGCAGGTGTCTTTCTGATCCAAAGTCGCGGGACGATGCCTGGTCTGGCAAAACGTTGACTCTCAGAAGTACCCCTGGAACAACTGTTCCAGGGTGGCGTGTGCTCCTTGTGTCAATCCCCTTGAGGTTCGTTTACCTTCGCGGCTTCCACCCACCTGTTCCAGGTTAGTTCGGTGAGAAATATACGAGTGAGGTTAGTGCTGACACCCCTTTCCTGGGTTACCTGTGTCAGGGAAGGTTAATAACCACCAACCAAATATAAAATCAAATAAAACGATATGCAAGTCTCTTATTGTTTGTTCAATGCCCAGAGACACGGGCAGAAAGTGCCAAGCGCAATTGAGCGTTCGGTCCTAGGGCGCTCTGCAAATGTCCCTAGGCGCTCAGACGTATTTATACGCGCACCACCCCTTTGAAGCAGGGGAACTTTTCGAGTCACAACCTGGTACAGTCCCTTCGCACAGCAGTCCGTCGATCACAATGACCCTGGGCAACGACTACAGACAGTCGCCCCAAACCTATAATATGAAATGGCACACCAGCCTAGACAATGTGAGCCAGCTCGGATATGAAATATGTGGCTCACCCCAGGAACACCGCCCCTGGTACCCACGTAATTTTGACTTGAGAGAGCGGAGCCCCAACGACGACTAGTCCTTAGCCGGGGTGCCTCTTACTGCTTGCAATTAACCCGGTCGTCCTGCATATTCTTAACGTCAGGCACACTTGTCCAGGCCACTTGCGCGCTTGAGGGAAAACAGACTCTGATTGAATATAAACTTATGCTATCTGGTGGTGGGTACACAAACACTTCGTTGACTTTGACTTGATTTCAGAATGGGGTCCAACGCAGAGGCTCAGCAACCTTGCGTTTCCTTGGATTTCGTGTTCGCCGGGGTTCGGCGACCTTGCGTCTCTTCGGATGTCATGCCTCTTCAGGCAAATCATGTAAAGATTCCTGGCGACCCTCCCAGGGACCATGTTCCTGATAGTTGACGTCCTTGGTACAGTTGACTTGAAACATATGATTTAATACGTTTGCCTTGAAATATTCGACCTGGCACAGTTCACTTAAACACCAGACCTGGTACAGTTGACTTGGAACATACGACCTGGTACAGTTGACTTTGGTATCTTGAACAATACTCTGGTAGTTGATGCTCCAGGGAAAGCGACTCCTCACGAACCATCACTTTCATTTCCTTCCTGATTCATGGGTACACACCCACTAAATCTTTGGCTCCACCAATCACAGGCCGAGAATGTCCGACCAGGTGAGACAGGAAAAATCCCAAATCACTTCGTGTCAACCGCCCCTCTGAGCATGATACAGTCAGAAAGGAACTCGTCTTCAATCGAGCTAACTGTATCATGCTCAGACGTTTGATGACCAGCGAACCAGCCAACGATCGAGCAAAACCAAACGGAACACTGATGTTCCTGGTCGGCTTCCACGGCTGTTCTCTCTATCTCCCAAATCATGTGCAGTCCAGGTCCAAGTGAACAAGAGCGCACGATGGTGGACGACATTCCCGCGGGCGTTTCTTCACAAGCCATCTCGGGTGATACACTAGTGAAACACGAAAGACTGTCCAAGGTGACCGGAAGTCTGGCCCGTCAGTCGTAAGTTGGACTCTGAACATGACGGTAGCGTGGTGGACCCCGATAAACCTAGTAATGATCTCGAAAGGATGATGGCGCAAATGTTTCAGGTGGCAACGACGACCCAGCAAACCAGGGTCAAGGTACAACGTCCCTGGACTTCTTGCTCTCAAGCTCGAAGTGGCTCGAAGAGCGCGACCTGACATCCCTGCCCACATAACTGATGTCCCAGGTGTAACCGCTCTACCTATCTCAAATTCACTTGTTTCTGGTTCTCATGTTCCACGTTCGCCATTGTCGCTTCATGGTTCAGGTCATGCCTTTGTGGATTAGGACCTGGATAACTTTCGTCACCTTGGTACTTCCAATCCGGGTTTTTAAGGGCACGGGACGGGCACTTCGACTACACATATATCCAAAACACCCGCATTCACTTTCCATATTCGTAACTTGGGATGATCAATATTTCTTTTCGCACACTCACTGTTCACGGTCCATCGGTAGATGATCAAATGTCCTGGTACATTGTCCTTGGGGACTAATCATCAGGGCGGTCATTACCAGTCTGCATCGCTCGGAACCTGACACACATTCTCCACAGCGGCGTACAGTCCGGGCCAGTAGCTTTTACGACGAAGTCGTTCATACGTTCGAGTAATGGCTTGATGACCGCCCTGACAATCCTCATGTACGTAGTGCACGATATCTGCGCGCAGTGTTTCAGGTGCCACCAGTCTTGGTTCAGCGTTACTGTATCTGGGCTGACTTTGAGTGACAGCGGCCATGTCTTTGGTGTCCTGGGCCATATAAGCAGCTTCTTCCACTGGTACCGTCTTCGACGTACTGCGTTCTTCATCCTCGGACTTGGGTTGATAAGAATTTTTCTGATCCTGGACACATGTTTCAGGAAGATCTTCTCGTCATCGTCTTCAACCTCCCATGACTTACCCAAAAAGTATTTTAGACGCCAGATAATCCGCAGCCTGGTTATAGTCTCGCTTCACATGTACCAGCCGGAGCGACCTGAACCTGAGCTTTAACGCTTCGACCTCAGCCAGTCTACGTTGCAGGTTGGGTTGGTTGCAATTGATAAAATCCTGGGCCTGTTGAATGGCAATCCATGAATCACCAACCACGACCAGGTCCTGGACATCATGTTCCAGGGCCAACTCCATCCCTTTGAACATCCCGTGATATTCAGCATCGTACACGGTCACATCTTCAAGGAAATATGCTTTCGCCTTAGAACTTCCCATCCAGGTATCTTCCACAGTATGCAACCGCAACTCCTTAACGTGTCGAGGTGTTGGCAGCTCCATCAAAACTCATGACGAAACCATGATAGTCAGTCTCCAACATCTTCAGAGTACTCGGAGGCGATGGCATGACTCGCCCCTTGGCAAGGATCAAAGGTTCCGCAACATGGTCCAGGTGTTCTCTTGGAGTGATGCCTGCACCAATACTGGGGAGAACCGAATTCGGCAAATCCAGGTAACATTCATCAATACCTTCTTCATCAACCTGGTTCACCTCCATTTCTGGTCTCACACTGTCTCCTGGTCCAGGATCATCAACCATCTCCTCTAGCGCGTCTACGAACATCGCCCCTGTCTCTTCATCCAAGTCCAGGGTATCCACGCCGACATCACACACTTCGGCATCTCGAGCAAAAATCGGGTTGGTCTGTGTTCCTGCATCTAAAACATCTACACCCTGGATCACTTGTTCCTGAGTTTCTTTCGGTGCCCGTTCGACATTGAATCGCACCTTCTTGGGTGGCGGAATGACCATAGCAATTATTTCTTCGATTACTCCAGGGACTCTGGGTAACAGGATCTTGGTCGGCCACGCATAAGCCGGGCGTTCGACACACGGTGGTTCAGGTCTTTGGAGGTCCTGAGACAGTTTGTCGGCACGCACTCTATCCTGGTTCAATACTGTGCTCTCATAGATGAGCTGCTGCCACTCCTGGTACCGAGGTGTTCCAGGTCGGACAAAGCGTCATGCATTGGGGAAGAAGCCGTATTCAACAATCCTGGCCAGCGGGGTTCTGGTGTCAATCCACAACTTCTTGTCTGAGACATTCACCACTTTAACCGCGACGGGCCAGGATTTAGCGGCATACACAATCTTCGTCACCCAGCGGTCACCTCGTCCAGCCCAGACAACCTCCCGTTGAGGGTTGGTTTGTCCCATATCCGAACCACTGCACCTTGACCAGGATACAGGTACAGGCTCTCCTGAGCCAGGACCGGTAAATCCACGCCTACATAACCTGGTACATGACTTTGCTTCAAGACAATAGTTTCTTCGTCAGGTAGCATCACCAAGCCTTCTCGAACTGCAAGTCGTACTCCCGCGGCGTACATGAAATTGTTCCATAACACTTCAATACCTTCACCAATATTCGCCACCAACAAGTCCAGAACATAAACCACCCGGGGCCAAGATTAATCTTGACCTGAGTTTCATGGGCAATGATAGTCGGCACACCACCTAGACCATATACACGAACCTGGTCGATGTTCCTGAGCACGAGTCCCAACTTACGTGCAAAGTCGAGACTAATCATACTCACAGATGAACCAGAGTCCAACAGGATACTGGTTCGCCGATTGTTCACTGCACCATGTACCAGGGCAACCCACTTACAACCGTCATCATGATTCGTCCACCATCCATATCTCTCTCCTGGTTGTAACTGGAATTCTGTGATGTCACCTGAGTCAGGTGTTTCAGGTATTTTGTTCCAGGTAGGGGGATAGATCAGGACAGGGCTGATCTTGATGCGCAGTAGTCATGCATGATTGGTTGTCTTGGTTCTTAGTTCTCAATTCTGGACCGACATACAGTAGGACACACAATTCTGGGGGGCTTGGCCGTACTGGACGGCTATCCAGCGGGCCTTAGTTTAACGACTGATTTCCAGAATTGGCCTCACCACCTAGGAGTTTATCCAGGAGGTGGCTGCATGTCCTTTAGTGTTCCTTGTCGGGCGGCATTCTTGATAGCTTGAAGGGTTTTCCAGGATTCACATTCACCATGGTCGTGGAAATTTCCGCACATGGAACATGGGGACACCATGCACCTATTGGTAGGGTCCTCGTCGGAGACAACGGTCGCAAATCAGATCACTCCAACAATTTGCTTCGGTAGTATGCGACCGACGCGACGACATTTCTCAGTGTACCCATATTTTTCTTGGTCTTAGTACCTGGTACTTACCTGGATATGCTCCAGGTGGAACGCCAGCACACGATACACTTCATCAGCGATGATTTCTGACCCTGAGTCACAAATTTGTTACCTGGAAAAGATTGTTCCTGAACCAGGTCGGTCAGATTTAAGTCGTCCTTGGTTCGGGAAATTATCAGCACTTGGGTCACATCTCTGTGAACCTGGATCATGTGCAGTCCACACAGCCTTGTCCCTCTTAAGCGCCTGTTCCAGGTCGTCGATGTTCTTGAACGTCATGGGCAGAAGCATGTCCTGAGTCTAGTGTCCTTGATCTTCTTGATGAACCGTCGTACATGGGCTTCACGGTTCTTGGACGGCGCAAGGTAGGCGATATCCGCTTTCACGTCAGCCCGATTCAGTCGATAGAAGAAGTCCAGAGAGGATTCTCCGTTCTGCACCCTGAGTGTATAATACCTCTCAGCATATATCCAGGTGTCCGATTAGACGCGCCTGAACCTTTCAGAGAGCGCTGGCCAACTGTGTGCGGACCCTGGGCTTATCCATACCAATCTCGGATAGCAGCCGGCATCCTGCCCTCTTGACGGATCTTCTGACTGTCTTCCCATGCACCTTGGCGCGTCAGGTCCACAAATCGTTCCCACCAGGCAATCCGGTCTTCCACAGGTGCGTCACGCTTGAACTGCTCCAGGGCATTATAAGCGATATACGGCTTCTATGTGAACACCGTCGTGCCATCCTGGGACACTGATGACGAAACTGTCTTGGGACTATAGTCGAAACTAGAGTCACTGTTTGAACCTGAGTCAGAATCAGAGCCATCTGAGTCACTTGGATCAGGGTCGAATCAGGTCCTGACGAGTCGGTCTCCCGACGTTTGCCTCTCTTGGACGAACTCTTCCTGGAACCTGCCTTCCTCAAACTTCCCGACTTAGACGCCTTCTTGGATCCTCCAGACTTAGATGTATCAGGGCGGGTGCATCTGAACCATGCACACTGTACCTGGGTAACGCGCTGTCAGCATGCTGGGGTGTAGCTTCAAATTTTACCGAAGGCTGATCAGCCTTCACAGGCTGGGCAGGATTAGTCGCCCCGATAAACCTGGGCCATGACCCTGAAGAGTCGCTCGCAACTGATCACTGGATCACCGCCCCCATACTTAGTGTTCAACGCACCAGCAGTCCAAGACATCATACCTGGGGCTGGGACACCACTTGAGGGGAACCCTCTCAGGGACAGACAGACTAGCCATCATCACCTGAGTCGGTGCCTGAGACTGGACCAGGGACAAACGGTGAAGCTTTAGCATCCAGAGTCTTAGACGACATCGACTTGAGTTCCTGGATCTCCTGACCCAGAGCGTTCTGCGATCCAGGGCAGCTTGTCGTTCTTGGGTACGTAATAATTCCAAGTCCTGAACCTTCTTTTCATCTGACAAACGCGCATTCACTTCGGTCTGCAGTTGAGCTTGTACCTCGACTTCTCGCTGGTTCCAACGTTCTTCCTGCATCGCGA